>VXBB01004271.1:139352-153235 GCA_013399915.1 Illadopsis cleaveri
TGAAAAAAAAAATTAAAATTTTTTTTTTTTTTTTTTTTTTTTTTTAACATTGAGTTTTCTAACTGTCTTATTCCTTTAGTTATCTAAACATGGTAAAAACCATAGCCCCAACTGTGATCTAGGGACACTTTGCAGAAGAAAGTTCTTCTCTTGAAACGTTATCAAAGAAACAGTATGTCAATACTCATAAAGACAAAAGACATGAAAAGAAGAAAGTGAAAATCAAAGGCAAATAGAGGTTGTAATAAGGAAAGAGGTTTTAGAATTCTGAAATTACACAGATACAAATCCTGTAGGACACTGAGAAGCAAGGAAACAGGAAGGGAAATATAGAGAACCCTTTTATTGATTTATCTACTGTCTGTTTACTTCTTGTGCTAAGGAAAATGTATTTTTACTGCTATTCTTGAAATATGGTAATATTTGATTTAGCAGTTACCTATGGAGATATTTACTAGAATTTAGAATGTCCCTGTCCTGGCTTTAAACTTAAAGGCTGTACCCAGAAATATTCAAGAATATCAGGAAAGAGAAACTACATTGATCTGAGGAAGCTTAAAAACATTTGGGTCTAGTGCGATATGACATGCACAAAAAGCCCATCATGCATCTCTTCAGAACTGAAAGGTCAGCAAATGCCATGAACTACTTAATAATTTATATTATCACTGTATCACCTTTTAAATAAAAAGCAGTACTGTTGCAATCTGTCCCCTCCAAACCCCAAGGTAAAGCAATTGAAGCCAACTTCCATGAAATGTATACGATTGCTTTTCTTAGTTTTCATCAGCAGACTTTTTTTCTCCTGTTTTCTTTGTTTTCCTTTCATGAAACTTAAATAATCCTGACTGCAAGCACAAGTTGCAATGCTTATACTTAGGGAAACAGCCTTCACTGAGAACCACTAAGTAGAAGCCCTTCAGAGTGTTACAACCAAAGCGACTTTGCAAACCCAGGCCCTTTGCAGATTAATTTCATTCACCTAATTAGTGATGCTTCTTTAAAGAATCCTTTTTTTTTTTTTTTTTTTTGTCCTTTTGCATTCATGGTTAGCTTGGAACAGGCTTATGTTTTCCAGTTACATGTTCTCCAACAAGCAGAACAATAGAATTTACATCTGAAAAGTTCACAAAGCACTGTGTTGTAAAGTGAATTAATCAGTGACCTTTCACTACCAGAAGTGTGCATGTTCTGATAATGCTGAAAGCCCTTCTGGAGGCACAAGGGGAGAAATAAAGAACATTGTAAATTAAAGGAGATTGGGACTGGGAGTCTCATTTTCTGTCTTCTGAGTTCAGAGATGACTATATCTCACCGAAACGACTCGTCTTAGCAGGCAATTTTTCACCATGCCCAACATATTTAAATGACATAATTGACAACATTTGTTGAAAGGATTGAAGAAACTGGGATGATAAAAGACTTTCTTGCATGACTAGCATTTGGTCTTTCTAGGTCAAGGTTCAGGTGGCACGACAGAGAGTCTGGCACCCAAACTGTGAATAAATGTAACGTATTTCAGCTGGGGTGTCTGGCCTTTGAAAAAGAGTTCCTATTCTCTATCATTTTCCCAGTATTCTGTGTATGATAGCATATATTGAAATTGAAGGTACAGCTGCATATTTCTAAGCAATGAAGAAAATAATTGATGTTAATTATAATAAATCAAGATTAAATTATCATGCATAATCTACATAGACTGGATCAATGCTGATAGACCAAGTGGTTGGAAAAAAAATTTACTAAGTGCTGTAGCAAAAGTAGGACTTCATGCCTCAGTTGTAGTGCTATTAACATTCTATGTCTGTTCCTTGAAAATTATAAGTGGATCTGTTTATTGTATCTCAGTGCTTAAACTTTTCAGATACACAGAAGCTTATGGATTTTAATTCACTTGTCATAACTGAAGGGGAGGGAGGGAAACCAAGGTGGACTATTTTCCCTCTTCAGCTATTCTGCCTCATCTTTGCAATTTGAATTTGCTTAGAAACAGAAAATAATAAAAGACTCAAGGAATTTGCTAAGTCTATTTCTCAGCTGTAGGGAGACAATTACTTTCCAAGTGATTGCAGTAAGAAAAATTAAAAGTAGATTTTCCTCTATCTGTATGGTCAATATATAATGACATTAACACAACCTGTTGGGATTACCTTTCAAGATATATGTACAAGCCATTTATATCACATTTCCTATTAAGACCATAAAACATAGAATCATAGAAAAACAAATTGGAAGGGACCTCAAGGATCATCCAGTACAATCTTTCTTGTCAACAGCGTAGTCCAGACAAGATGGCCCAGTAGCCTGTACTACTGAATATTAAAAGTGTCCAGCATTAGGGAATCCACCATTTCCCTGGGAAGATTATCCCAATAGCTGATTGTTTTCATTGTGAAAAATTTTTCTTTTTCCATCCAATCAGAACCTCGCCAGGAGTAACTTGTACCCACTACCCTTCATCTGTTCCATGTGATTTCTTGTAAAAAAGAGTCTCCACTTTCCTGGTAGCCGCCCTATAAATGGTGGAACATGATGATAAGGTCTCCCTTATGCCTTTCTTTCTCAAGACTGAACAAACACAGTTCTCTCAGCCTGCCCACATATTTTTTCATAGCAGTTTTTGTAAATTAAAACTTAACACAGTGTTCCAGGTATGAGTATAGTGCTGGGTGAGTGCAAGTGCTGGGTATAGTGGGATAGTGGCTTCTTTGTCTCTGCTGGTCATGCACTTATTTATGCTACCCAACATCCCACTGGTATGCCTTGTTGCAGCAGCATGCTGTTCACTCACGCTGCAGTCCTTCCTCCATGTCACAGAGGTGCAAATCTCCATCTTATTCTTTAACAGTAATAGTCTCACTATAGTTTTATTATTCAAGAATTTGATTTCAGAATCCAGATTCTGTTCAGAAGTAAGTGTAACACCAGTGATCAAATGAAAGCCTAAGTTCATAATTTATTTATATTTCCTGTATTTGATTTATTCCTATATTTCTAATTTAGAAGCCCATTCTGCTCTTCTCAAATTATTTTCTATATTCACTCCCACCAACTTTTCCCAACTACTTGTCTTTTTCCTTGTCTGTAAAGGTGATGAAAGAAAGTAGGTCGTCCTAAAATTATTTCTACTTGCTTTACACCTCTTCACTGTGCATTTGACTGAATCTTCTGTGTATGGTCACATCAAATGCTTCATGGAGGTCCACACAACCCAGCTTTATTGTATTTTCTCTGTTTAGATCACTACCTTATCCAAAACAAAAAGATATTTTGTTTCTTTTGGCACAACTTGTGCTTTCTATTTCATTATTAGTTTCTTTATTTGTTCTTTTTCTTTTATCCATGTGTCTATAAAACACCTGCATGGTAGTTTTATATCCTTATGCAAAGTCTACGTCAGTTTGAATTATTTTTACTTTACCTCCAAACACTTAAAACACATAGGTTTTTGCTCATCAAGCCATTCTCTTTTCATTCATTATAACGTCAGTATCCTTTATGAGAGTATTAGGTGTTTCCCTTTCTTTGCAGTCCATATTTGAAGTTTATGCACTTCTACATTGAGAAAATGACAAATTTTTCATTCAGCTTTTGCCCCAAGCTTCTCAAATGAATTGATTTCAGGAACTATCTTATACTTTCAAATTTACTTTTATGATACTGTGAGGGAGTGTTAGAGGAACTACTTTTAGGTCTCATTTTATTTCAGCTGATTTGGCCTAAGATTTTTCTGTCCAAGACCAAGAGAGATTTATATGAAGAGATTTATAATTTTCCTCAGTATTTACATAACCCAACAAATTTGCTGATTTGACAGTTATTTTGTAACATTACAGCAGTAACCCCTAAGAATAAGCAGGAAAAAGCATCATTCCTACCAGTAACTTTTGAAATATGCCAAATAATACAGTGTGAGAAATATTGCTGTTGTGGCCAACAACAGAAGTTCCACACAGCTGCTCAATTAATACCCACACATCACCACAGTGGGATGTGAAGAAGAACCAGGAAAAAGGTAAAAAACATGGGCTGACATAATAAGAGTTGATTTAAAAATTAAATAATAATGAAAAAGGAAAAGATGGGAGGAAGAAATAAAACCCAAGAGAAACAATTGATGCAGAATACAATTATTCACCAACCACTGACCAATGCCCATCCAATCCCCATGCAGCAATTGGCCCATCCTGGTCAACTCCTCCCATTTTATATACTGGGTATGATATTCTGTGGTGTGGGATATTCTTTTGGTCAGTTTGTGTCAGCTCTCCTGGCCATGATCCCTCACAGCTTCTTGTGCACCTGCTTTCTGGCAGAGCATGAGACACCCAAAAGTCCTTGATTTGGAGTAAGCACTGCTCAGTAACAACCAACATGATTCTCATACTGAATCCAAAACAGCCCTATACCAATGAAGACAATTAAGCCTTTCCAAGCTGAAACCAGGGCATTATCTATCCCTTATTCCATGCAATTTACATTATGCCAGGTTCCATACTGACCACTCTACCATCACCTCTCCTGTCCTTTTAAATGTACACACAGACATTCCCTTAATCTGTCGACCACTCCTATAAATGTTTGCTGAGTTCATTAAGTCCATGACTTTGGGCTCCATCTTTCATCAGTCTTTCAGGGTAGGAAAGATGATGTGTGGTGCTGGATTGTTGCATGCTGAAGAGAGTTCTGAGCCAATCACCGCTGTGTTTGTTCAGTTTCATTAAAGTTCATTCTTCAGTCAAAAGTAAGTCAGTGTCAAATCTCCAAATCTGAAAAGGCAAAAAGCTGCTATGAGGCAGCAAGTGTCATGATGGGCATATAGCCAGCAATTAACATCATAAAACAAAGTCCATCTTCATTGTAAAGTCCAATCAGTCCAACTAGTTATCTTCCTTCTAGCCTGAACTCAACATTTTTAACCTGATAGGTCATTAGACATAGAGAAAAAAAAATTAACTAACCATTATCAGTTATATCTATTCTTAATAATTCATGCAAAGTTATTGTGCTCAGCTCCATGGATGGCTGACCCGGGAAAAGGTCAGCCATACTGAAGAGATATTCATTCTCTAAGTGGATCAGGGTTCTGATGATCCTCAAGGGAAAGTGGAGGCCAGGTTACCCCTCTCATGTCTCCAACTTCGCTTTAAAATCAACGCTCATAAAAGGCACAAAAAAGCTTCCACTTCCATTTTCTATTTTTTTCTTGGTTTTCCTAAAGAATCCTCTTCAAATTCTCCATCAAGGACACTTACAAAGAGTTTAACTTATCACATCTCTTGCACAGAATCATTATTAATCTGGGAATGCATGCACCAAGTTCTAATTTCCAGAAAATATTACAGAAAGTTTAAAAATATTCTTCCCTCTCTCACTAAGGTAGACACTTCAGACTTCTACAACCAATATAATGGAAAACCTCAGGATAGCACACTAGCCTAAATGAAGACTGATTTCTTTTCTGCTCCTAAAATGTATACCTGCTAAGTTAATGTTTGTTAAATAGGTAGAGAACCTATAGTTGGAACTCTCATGTGCCAGTTTCAGGATCAGTAATGAATATTACAGTTATGTAGAGGTTTCTTCTGTTTAAAAAATGCCAGAACTCTATCTGCTTCAAGTAAGAAGTAATTTATTTCAGTTTTCTCCAGTGACAGATTTTTTAATTCATAGGCTCAGCAGTAGTTTTTCACATTTGAATTAAGACACATTATTTTGTCCAGCGATCAGAATACATCTCCTGTTCAATATTGAACTACTGCAAGAAATCTGGGAAGAAAGCAGAAAGGCATTTTTTGCATGAAAGGAGGCCATAATTATCCACTATTATTTTTAATGTAGCTTTAGGCTGTTTCTTAACATAACAGGTGGAAACATGTTTTTATATATTTTTATGTATCAGTATTATGAGCTCCACTCAACTTACCTGGTCTGTCTACCTCAAACAAAGTAATACTAATATACTAATATAGGTATTTATTAACTTAATTCACCATCACCTCTCGGGCATGAATCCCCTCATACCCTTAAGGTTAAAAAAGCAATAGCAGTTTGCAGGATGCGGTTAAAATATTTCTTTTGTAATTGAAAAAATTATGAAAAGTGGCATGAATAAATTTATTTATTTGATTTAGCCTAAAAATCAAAATGATAAATTTGAAAAGAATGTTTGACAAAAGTAATCATAGTCCAAATGAAGCAAGATGTTTGAGAAGTTTTCCCTTTGTTACATCAAAGAATTGTGGTCAACACTTGCTAGATAAAATTTGAGTTTGACAAAGAAACAATATTTTTCTTAGAATAGTTTTCAGCAATTCTACCACTGCTCCAAACCAAGACAAAGCTATAGGAAGGCAGTTGTACCTCCTCTGAAAAGCAGCTAAATTTGTAACTTTTTCGGGACTGAACCTGATAAATCAGTCCAGACTTCTGTGAACAGGAATTATAATTTTATATGGTTTTGTTGTAAAATTGTTATAACCAATCAGACCAGTACCAGTATTAACAAATGCATTTGTAGAACCAGTTTCTTAATTCACTACAACTACTTTGATTTACAGGGACAGTGTAGCCCATATCATTTATAACCAATTTACTTTCCAATAAATCCTTTAAAACATAATAAAATTCATCAGTTTCTCCTAATTATGTACATTCTCTACAACCAGTCACACTTCAGTTGCAAAAATGTAATTCCTCGGGAAGAAATTCAGGCCGCTGTGCCTCCTGTATCTCAAATCCATGCTTATGTAACTGTCAAAGCTGAATGTCATCAAGAGACTTTCTAGGTTGAATATTGCTTCTCAGAGCTATGCATTGCTGAAGTATAATCTTACAGTACAAGAATTGAATGTTCTGCAGGAAAAGAAAAAGAAGTGGTGATAAACAGATTAGGCAAGGGTCATTTTTCTATCACATGTGGAAGAATCAGGAATAGAAAATAGTTACAAATATTCACCAATTCATTCAGTGAATCCAGAGTTCAGTCATTCTGATTTCTACGTATTTACACCAGCATCAATTTTGCCCACAACTGTGCATAAAGGATAAGGTTTGAGACAAGGGGACTCCTCTTCCAGTGATATTATCTACCCAGCCCATTGGACACTACACACAGCACCTTGGTGGGAAAAGCCATCATCTTCTGACCAGCAAATGCAGTCTCATCACCTTCTATACCAGAAAAGGCAGCAGATGACATAAAAATTGTTCCCCTACAGAAGGAGATAGTGGTTTGGTGTTTGCCAGGCTAGCCAGGAGGTGGCACACACACTAGGCCTTCATTAGCCCCCAGAAGCACAGCTGTCACTGCCCTCCCTGGCAGCGCTCAGTAAGAACACGAGCTACAGAGCACAACTTCTGAGATGATGATCAGGTTTGTTTCTGATGACATCTCAAACTAGACACTCAAAAATGTGGCAGAATAGGCATCAGATCTTTGATCTGGTTGATTTTTCAAGTCAGTAAACATCTTCTCCACACAGTAATGCAACAGAAACGTCTCCTTTGAATGTACTCACTGCCTAGTTTTTATCATAGAAGGGTCACTAATGTGATGTTGTGCCACCTCCAAAAAGCCACAAGTCACCAGTCTGGGTACAAAACACAAGCATCTCCCAGACCCACAACATGTTGTGATGTAGGACCTCCCACTGGGGACAGCTATCATGAGCTCATTTACCTCATATTCCTCTCCTGCAGGAGATAAGGGCTGTCACCATGGATATTTAATGCTCTGAAATGTCTCACAGAGGAGTTGTGGTAAAAAGAATAGGAAGGTATAATAGGATGAGAAATAATAGGATTAACTAAGAACTAAAATGAAAATAAAAGGAACAGAACTTTTCATATGAAATATAAAGCTGGAATTCAGTGGCAAGGTATAACAAAGAGAGTTTGAAATGAAAGTATTTTTAAAAACGTTTATAAGAAAAAGAAGTGTAGAAGAAATGGAAGAGGAAATTAGAAATACAACCAGAAATGTCAGCTACAATAAATTAATGAATTCTATGTTTTGCAAACTTTTAGAAAAATTTTGAGTTGTGTTCAAAATTCAAATTCCAAAGAACCAAAGATTTTGGCAACAGTGAGAGGGTTCTTAGAATGAGAATCTGTCTAGACATTCAAAACTCAAAAACTGAACTAAAAGGAGCATTTAGCAAGACACAAAGAAAGCAGCATAGATCTATTTTCTACACCAACAGTGAAAGTATATATAGGAAATTTGACTTTTAGATGAACATATTCAGAATAGTTGTTACTAAAGTGTCTAAACTTCATTAAAGTCATTCCCTCAAACAAAATTACAATTCTAAATGGTTTAGAAACTTAATAATTTTTAAAAACAGAAAGCATTAAGATAACTTTTAGTGAAAAAGTCTCTTCCCTCAATAAAATGCATGGAATATTCAAGCATTAGGTTAAAATATATAGGACTAGTGACTTACCAGGTGCTTTACCTTCAATAGATAGAAATAAAGTAACTTTGGATTCTAAGATCTACTTAAAATATTTTTACATCTGAAAATTCCTAATGTTTTTAAGTGCTGAGGGATATGAATAAGTATCTAGTAGGATTTTCAAAAACCTTAGTTTGGGTTAGACTATGAAAACATTGATTTTAAGACATTTTTTCTTTAAAAATCTCAAGAGATTTATATTCTGATCATAACTGCCTATAAAACCTATTACTGTTTCAGCTGTACTTTTAAATTTTTATTTACCTGCTTTGAAAAATCTACTCCCAGAAAATTCTAGACATGTATCTAATGGTGTGGAAAATATATGTATTTACAATAAAAATGTTTAAATTCTAATTATGTGCTTGATTTTTCCAAGTTTTTCACCATAGAAAAGTTTATTTTGAGAAAGAAAAATAAAGATGTTTACTTCATCAAATAAGCCCCTTTTTTAAAGCTATAAAGGAATGGATTTAGACATTATAAAAGGTATATATATTTGTTTTTATAATAATATATATATTTGACATTCTTCTTTCTTTCCTTTTTTCCTTTTTTTTCCAATGTTCATTTTGGTACAACTGTCATGTCACAGCCATAAAAGGGCAAGTCTGGAGTCCTGGAGGCAAGCTCTTTGCAGGCAGAGCAGGTACATTCTCTTTCAGATGGCAGGTAAGACTTCAGACTCCTATAGACTACCAAGCTTCATTTTGTCATATTGCAACCACTGTGCCCACTTATGTAAATGAAAATGTTTCAGACAGATTCTGAGAGCCATGGGAAGGACTGTCATGTACAGAAAGCAGTGTCATTGCTAACCTCTAAGGTCACACTATTCTAGTATCCAAATGTCAGATAACAGTGTGCTGATAAGTAGATCTAAAGTATTACTTTATTATTATATGAACAAATAGTCTTATCTGAATAACTTTTACATTGGTTGTATTTTCTTCTTTTTTCCTGAAGTGTTCTTCCTTCAAATCAACCAAAAATATTAGGGAGAAAACGAGAAACTTTTTTTTTTTTACTGTTGCATGAACTAGTAAAATCAATCTCTCCTTTTATGCAGGATGCAAGGTGGAAGTTAATTGTATATCTCCTGACATAATGGAATGCACTGAACCAGTATTGTACATTTATTGAATTTAATCTAGGATTAAATTAGTATTATGTAAAAAGAGAAAATCCCGTTATAAATTATATATATTTTATTCCCTTCAAGTCCTCCTATCCCTTGCTCCAGGTGAAACCTCCAATGCATCCCTGAAAATGTAGGATAGCACATGCTATGTGGCAAATGTTCAAAGGAGTATTCTGGAAATTGCTTCTTTGGCTTCTGGTATCATTAGAAGAACTTGCCATCCTAATTCACAATGATTTGTGCTACAACATTAAATCCATTTATAGTAAAGGCTAAATGTGTAGAATTGCATCTTACTAGATTTACTACAATTATTTCTGCATTATGTATGCTATGTATGTTATGGCATAGATTTGTCCTGTAATTGGGGTAGGATAAAGCACACTGTGTGAGCACTTTATTGTGATATATCTGGGCTATTGAGGTATTTACCACCAGAATTAAACTTCCTGAAGGCAAAAACCACATACAAAAGCATTGTCAGGGAAACAGAAAAAAAGCAAAATAAAATTTCATATGCACCAAAAGACACAGAAACATATGCTGAACAGTATAAGAGTTTGATTATACACACATTGAAATCTTAAGTATTCTTTCTGCTGATATAAGTGAATTTGGCCCATGTGCCAGAGAGGTTATATGTCTAACTAGTAAAGTTAAGACAAAAAGCTAATACAGAGTGATTTTAATCAAACATCTCATAAATTTATTCTGACTGAAGTTTTTACGGCACCATAACTCAAGTATCATGGATGCATTGACAACCAAAGGGACAGTGACAAAATTTTTATCTTTTTTCTTCCAGAAAAGGAAAACATCTGCTTTTTCCTGGTGGCCATTGCTTCCTCTAGATCTACACTCTGTCATGATGCAAGATTGTGTCAGGGGACTTGAATAAATGTAGAGTAAAACCCAAAGCAGTTTCTACAGGACAATCTAATTAAAAGAAAAAAAAAAATCTTTGTTTTTCTACTTCTTATTACTTTGAAACCAGATTATTACTTGACAGAAAAGGAGAAAAAATGATAAAATATTTAAGGGGACTCACTGTGGATCCACAGACTGATAAGAATGTGTCTGGTTCCACCCACCTGCCCAGGCTAACACAGATTATCCATCCAGATATAAGTAGGCACCTGGGCCCTAAAGGTCAACCATCAAGAATAGTCACAAATTATAGTAGTCACATTACTTGTGTGATGTTTCTTCTGGAAAAAGGATTCTCTAGCCATCTTTTCTTAACTAGCCAATCAGCTTCAAGTAGATGTCTTTTTGCCTTATTTCTCTGCAGTAGAGGTACAGACCTGTGCATTTTCTTCATATATAGTTTTTTACCTCAAACATTGTAACATTATTTTCCTGTACTTTCATATTTTTAACCCAGTTTCAATTGAATCTTGATTTAATAGGCAAGTCTTTCTGTTTCCCCCTATCTAATTTACCTCAAAAGAAAAATTTCTCTTCCCATGCTCTAGAGTTCCATAAAAGAGGCATGATCAATGCAGGAAGACAGATACATGGAACAAAAGCTCTAATAGCATACCTCCTTTTCATTTTAGTGAGGACTGAACTTCAGAAAACTCAAGATAAAATATAAAAAGCTTAAGTTCCAATGATTCCTATCTTTGACCTAAGGCTGGAAAAGAGAAACCAGTATAGTTTAAATATCTTTACCATACTCACACTCAGGTCAATATCTCACAGTTGCTTATACTTTTATTTTAGCTCCTGGGGCCCCTTATGGCTCCTGCACAGTTGGCAATAACCAAAAAGGAGTATAGCCAGTCCCACACCATTTAAGATACATTCCTTTTTTTCCCAGTCATTCTGGAGAGCAGAAATTTTCCAGGTAGAGATATTTGTCAAATCCATACTTCAGTTCAGCCAAGGAGTACCTTTGTGTAGTAAGCAGGCAGTAGGTGTTTTTTTTTTAATTTTGTAAAGATCCCTTATCTTCCTGGCACAAAATTACATTAGTTTAAATAAACAAGATTAGGACCTGCACAAATAAACTTTTTTTTTTCTGCCTAAAACAAACGTATGAGGTCTGACTATACTATTTGTATGACTCCATGTATATTTGATGAATCAGTTTCTAGGGAGGGGATGAAAGGGAGAAAGGTGATGAAACCTTGTGAAAAACACTCTGATGCCTACCACAGATAATTAGCTTCATTACTACTCTGATCATTTCTGATGATTAAGCTTTTTTTAACTACATAGCATGAGTCTTCTATTTCCAAACAAATTAAGGTTCTCATGGTAATATATTGGTTTATTTATTTTATTTATTTTGAGGCTTTTATTCATTGAACTACCTCAGAGCTCTAATATAACAAATAACTTGTTTCCTCTTTGCTCTTGGGTCATTGGGAAGTGTATCCTGCCATTTCCTTTGATAAGGGTGAGGAAATACTTGTCTTTGAGATTTAGTTTCTGGCATTTTATCGTTTAGTTTAAATTTTGACCAGTACATCAATACTAAGGAAAACACAGTACACACAAAAGCATCATTTCTGTAAAATCCAACCAGGAAAAATGAAACTTATGTATTATGAAGGGCAGACTGTATGAGACATTTTTTCCTAAATTTATTTTTTTTTCACAGGCTCACAAAATCATTGAGATTGGAAGGGACCTCTGGAGCTAACCCTGTCCAGGCCTCCTACCAAAGCAGGATCACCCAGAGAAGGTTACACAGCAACTCATCCAAGTGAGTTTTGAATGTCTCCAGAGAAGACTCCACAACCTGCCTGGGCAGCCTCTTCCAGCGCTCTGCCATCCTCATTTTGCTGGAGTGGAACTTTTTGTTTATGGCCATTGCTCACACCCATTAACTACCTATCCAGTCCATTTTGGAACTGATTGAAAAAAATATCAGCTTCTCAGAATCTGGTCCACCAAAGATCTATGGAAATGGACACTGGACACCAAGGAGGGTTTAGACTGCAGGAAGAAAATAGCTCACAATAAACAGATCTTCTAAAACTTAGAGACTTTTCTCTGCTTTTTGGAAAATCGTGTTCTAAACAAGAATTAATCCAAAATAATTGGATTAATGCAGAATAATGAACCAAGTCAATAAATAAAAACAAAAGTAATTTTTTTAAACAGTGATCATTGCTATATATATTTTTGTATCAAGCCTTTAAAGTATAAGGTTTACTGATTTCAAAATTCCATTCCACAGAAACACAGCTTGTGGCTGAAACAGGAGATCACAGAGACAATAACAAAACCATTGCTGTGACCTTCCCTGCAATGAATGGAGGCCTCATTTCATTGTAAAAGCACTGCATGGGTTAACAGGAACCTGGATGTGGGTGGCTGGGCTGATCTCAAGCTTTTTCTGCCTTTTTCTGCCTCTTTCTGCCTCTTTCTGCTTTTTCTGGGTGAAAGTTGTGAGAAAACTTCAAGACTTACAGAAATTTTTTAGTAGAGTTTCATTATGACTATACAAAGTGACAACTTTGGTAACATGAAGTCTTTTAACTCTGACAGTTAAGATAGAGCACAATGTAATCTTAGTAAACACTATTGCTAGGAAGAAAGAAAAGTAAAGCAATGCTTATCATCATAACTTCTTCCAATTAATGAAACCTGTCTGGAGTCAGGTTTCGTTTTGTGAGCTATAGGTCTTAAATACTCACTACACACATTTCAGCTCTCAAGGGTCCTTTTCAAAGAGTCAAAGTATGAATTTAGTTAAGCTATTCAAAGTTTTCAGATCAAGGTTTTTCACGTTGGTATTTCCTGTCTGGGGGCTGTGGTGCAAAGGATTTGACAAAAGAGTTTCGTTTTAGGACAATTTCCAAATATCACTACTTGGGAGAAGACATACTTTTAGTCTAGACTATTGAGGAATGTTGCAAGAGCCAAAACATAAGCATAGTACCAAATTTTTCCCTTATAATCCAGGAAACATAAATCTAGGAAAAATTCATCATTTTGCCATATCATTCTGGTCACTGTATTATTAAATACCTCACCAGAAATGTATATATTCCCCATCTGGCAGAACAAAGAAGTAAAATCTAATGCATTGTACCAAACAAAATCTATACTATTGCAATCATAATCCTAAACACTGCTGTTTCTCAGCTATGTTTATGTTATCAGAATACTGAAAAGGTCAATGAGCATCACTGGACAACTGCGCACAAAAAATTCTTGCAGATGCAGACATGTAAATAAGCAGTTCATCTCACTGCTTAAGCCACCTGCTGCCTAAGAATGCCAAATGTGTCTACAATAATTAACTCATCTCCACCATAACTTGTGGG
>VXBB01004271.1:153430-178703 GCA_013399915.1 Illadopsis cleaveri
GTTTTGGTTTTGGTTTTGGTTTTGGTTATGGTTATGGTTTTGGTTGTTGTTGTTGTTTTTAATCAAATGCTGTTAGCCTCATTTTATACAGTCAGGAGATGAGGCACAAATGAAGGGCTTAACCAGAGAATCTTTGGCATCATCCAGAACAGAGTCAATTCTCTAAACTCTTTAAGTGGGAAACTTGACCTACAAATATATCCAGCATATTAATATTAATTACATGGCGCTTTTTTCTTTTATAAAATTAACTGGATGTAGCACCTATGACATCTAAGGTGTGTGTAAAGAATGGAAGAAAAGGCAATCATGACAAAATGAGAGGTGCTCACATTGCAAATCATGTCTCAGTATTATCTTCTGCAAAATTCAGATATATTTGGATTCAACTGTTCACTGTTCCTTGAAAAGCAGCTCTAAGCTGATTCTGCACAAAGACAAAAATAATCTAAAACATTACAAGAAAATGCATATCAACTATATATTCTCCAGTATATAATTCTTGATGTCTCATTTGTGTTAGTACTTAGCAGTTCTCTCTCAAATCGCTGTTTTCCTACTTTGTATTGGCTTTTTCATACATTACTTAGATTTAAATGTTTTGAGTGGATCATAGTTTCAGAATTATTTTTTACCCTAGAAGAATATGGAGGACTAAGAGCACAACACGTTTATTGTTGCCTATTCTCAGTCCTGAATTTCCACAGAGATACAGCATAGCATTAGCAAAGTTAATACAACTTTTCTGAACAGTTATATTTCATTATTTTCATATTTAGAAGCAGCCATTTTATAGCAATAAGGGTTTACAACTGATACTAAGCCCAGTTAGTGTTAGTGTATTCATGAGCAGAAGATAATTCAGGTCTTGGTACTGTTTAGATGGACAAGACACAGAAGGAATTAAAGTGGAAAGAGTACAGGGAAGTTAAATGGCTTTCTCAGGACCTCATGGTGCTAAGTTCAATGCTGTTTAAGGTGGACAACATGACAGCTCAGGGAATGCATTTCAGCATTTTCACAGTGTGTATTTGGGCTTACAGATTTCTTGTCTCATTTCTAAAGGCCAGTTCCTGAAATGTGTAGAAAACTTTCTGTGGGTTGAGGTCATTCAGCACCTTGTGAGACTGACCCTGATGTTCAGAGGTGCTGAGCACACACAGCTCCTGTCGACTAAGAGTTCATTGTACCTTTGAAAATCAATTCATATCTAATGGCCTTTTCACCTGTCAGAAATAATTGCTGTTTCATAGAAGCATACTAACTCAGTCACCATTTTGTTTTTAAAGGAGACTATTTATTCTTAGCCTCCTTAGAAACTGATCTGCTAAGAAGGAAGATCAGAAATAAATTGTGTCCCAAAAGGAAAATATGTTTTATAAGAAACATTCATTCTTGTTCTCAGTCATTAAAAAAACGTATTTTAACGGTTCTTTCCCTTGCAGAAAAATCTGTTTAACTAATCTGATCATATGAAAAATTATTTTTTCTAATGCTAGATGCTTAGTTGGGTATTCTCTGCTGGGATATATGTTTTACAGTCAAAGAAAACCCTTGATACCTGCAGAAGCAGCATTACATGTAACAAGGAGTGTCCTTTCCTCAGCTGGATCAGTGCCCACAAGTTGGAGAGCCTTTTCACTAAAATGTATTATCTTCAGACATACTCCTAGCACCTTCATGGCTTCAATGTTCCAGAGAAGAACAACATAATGTAATTTTCTGTTGTTGTAAGACAGGTTTGGAAATTAAAGCAAAGCTTTTACACAAGGTAAATGCATACATCTGAAAGGATGGGACAACCGGGTCAGAAAGTGCAAGTCCATTCAAGGGAAATTAAAATGCACTTTAGGAAATGCTGAGCTGCATGCCTTGGCTGTAATAGTTAACAGAACAGCCCTAGTGGGATAGCATAATGTGTACAAATGCAACAGAAACTTCTAGATTCCATGTTCCTGCAAATCTTTGCTCACAAGGTTAAGTGTCTGCATGATGAGAGGCCTGTCTTTTCAAGTGCAGCACAAAGCGGGCTTTTTGTCTTGTCTTCAGGTCAGATCTTCAGTTCCTTTTTTTTTCTAAACCTATTTTTCTATTACAAAATGAAATTTCACATTGAGAATTTAACAAAAGTAAAGAGCTACGAACACTTGATTTTTATTCAAAACTTTTTAGTCCAATATGTCTTTGTATCTATTTATATACAAGTTCTGAGAACAATCTGAGTGATTTAGACAAAGTATGCAATGCAAAAGCCCTGAGTACATAGTTTTGATGCACAGAAAATATTTCCATATGGACCTGCTTAACATGTATCCCTGGGTAAATGCTATTGGTATTTAGATTCTAAAAGCTAGCATGGTAAATCAATAGTGTGCATATATCATAAGACTTATTAGCCCCTAATGTCTTCTAGCTGCCCAGGGATGTATTACTGCTCAATCCTCTTTTCGGGAAAGTCAATGACTAAATTATATCAAGGACCAGAGCTCCCTCCGTCATGCAGGTGTTGGAGATTGAAATTAAAAATTACTACACTTTGTACCCTAGAGGTTGGATGCCTCAGAGCCATAGGGTTGTATCCCAAGGAAAACACCTGGAGGCTATTGTGATGAACACTACAATGGCAAAAGAGAAAACAACCTCTGTTGTTAGTGAAATAGCTTTTCTCATGATTGGTCTGACATGGCATATCACCAACATTCTGCATAGGCATCTTTCCTAATTTAAGAGTCTGAGTGCTTCTGAAGAAAGAATACATTGGCCTTTTAATTTCTCACTTTGGCAAAAGTAATAAAAGATCACTTAATCCCTGTAGCTCATCCTTTGCCATGGTTCAGTTTGAGAAACCTGCACTTAACAGTCTGGCCATGCATTTAATATGAGTTTTACATAAGTATTTCCGATGGCATATTTCAATATTTTTATTTTATTTACAACCTGTTGTGTGGTTTGATCTGGCTTTTTTGGGTATTTTTAAATTTCAGCCTACATAGTATTGTAGTGTGCAGCTTTCTTTCCTGCACCTTGACAATATGATCCCCTTTTTATTTTTTCCTTCTGGAAAGGAAAACTACATATTACTATAGAATCATGCTATCTTTTCTTTCTGACCTGTGCTCTTCATTACTCAGTGCCTTGGGGCCATTACTTTAATAGAATAGTTCTTCAAATGAATTAGATTACCTGTTTCATTGCTATTCTGTCTGGATGTCTTTCTCATCGAAAATATTCATCAGCTTAGAAATTAACATTGAAAATGGCATTGGCTAAGTAATTCTACTATGGACAAAACTGTATGTCAACAGATGGCATTTCAGTTTGTTGTTTAAACTGATGAACATCTTGATACAGTAAAAAAAATCATATTCATAAAGTTCTCTTCCACATGCATGCACTGCCACTTTTGCAAGTGTGTATATATCATAGACATTATGCATTGCATATCTCTCCAATATATTTTATGAGAAATGTATGAAAATATACATTTGTTGGTTATAAAATCTACTTCTTTATTTTCTTGTAAAACAAAGCCAGCTGTATAAGGAACAAGTTAATAGCCATGGCAGACAGGTATGATAAAAGGTAAAAACAGTTGGTATAATTATATTATTTTGTAGTTTTACTCAGCTGCACTGTTTCATCTTATTAACTTCCTCTTTGGGACATGTAAGATGTGTCAATTTGTGTGATATGGTAAGCCTTTGTAGTAAGGCTAAGTATTCCCTGGTGATATACCCTACCTCATCTTTTCATGTTACTTCAGAGCTGTAATGCTAGTCCATATAAAAGTCCCTTAAATACAAAAATTCCTATATATATATGGGGAATGTAAGACCACAATATACTTCAAAACGTCAATCAAGAAAGAACAATTAAACTAAGGATGGAAAAAAAAATTAAACATTCCCAGTAATTATTCTTCATCCTGTGGTCCTCAAATATCCTAACTTAAAAAGCAAGTATTTATCCCATGATCTCCATCACAGCATTTCAACAGAAGGTTAAAAACAGTTTTACAAGTAAATACTTATAACCATTTCCTTACATGCTCCCCAAAATCCAGTTGCAGCTCTATGCTGAATAAGATTAACAGCAAGCTGACTTCTACTGAAGATGCAGTGATCAGACAACAATCTATGTTTCAGTTCACAGGAAACACCAAGTAGAAGAAGTGTTGCAGGCTTTTGCTGCATTATGTGAAGCTGAGAGTGTCTCACTCCAGATCAGAATTTACTGAACTCCATCTGTCAACAAAAGAGACAAATCACTGTAGCTGTGGAAGGTCTTCCCCTCCCAACAATCTGTTGTGGATGTTGGTTGATTAATCTTGTATCTTGGAAAAAAAATGCTTTAGAAAATTAATTTCTGACTTAAGAAAAACATTTTTATTTTTAGAGGTTTTGCTGATTCTCTTTTGACCAACATCATATAAAAAGAGACAATGTCATTCCAACTCAATGTCTGTTCTTATTTTGATAAAGCCATGAAATATTGACTTTACAGGGATTTAAGGTTATATCAAAGCTATGCTTAAAATGCAACTTGTGTTAAAGAAGAAGAGTGTCCTGGATTTGGCTGGGATAGAGTTAATTCTGCTGCCAGACAACAGGTGCACAAGAATCTGGGAGAAAGCATGGCCAAGTGAGCTGACCCAAACTGGACAAAGGTGAATTCCATTCCATAGGATGTCATGCCCAGTATATATAAACTGGGGAATGTTGGCCAAGAGGGGCTACTCGCTATCTGGGGACATGGTGTGTATTGGTCAGTGGGTGGCAATTGTAGTGTGCATCACTTGTTTCTCTTAGGTTTATTCCTCTCTCTCTTTTTTCTTTTTCTTTTTCTTTTTCTTTTTCTTTTTCTTTTTCTTTTTCTTTTTCTTTTTCTTTTTCTTTTTCTTTTTCTTTTTCTTTTTCTTTTTCTTTTTCTTTTTTCTCTTTCTTTTTCTTTTTTTTTTCTTTTTCATCATCATCATCACCATCATCATCCTTTATTTATTTAGCTATTAAATTTTTCTCAGTACATGAGTTTTACCTTTTTCTGATTCTCCTCCCCATCGCAGTGGGGGTTGGGGTCTGAGCCCTGTTGTACTGAGTTGCCAGCTCAGGTTAAACCACAACAAATGGCTGTGACTTGTCCTTCAATGAGAGGCATCCTCTGATAAATAATGTTAATTGAGATGGAATTATAATGCTAAAAGTGACTTATATTTTGGTGAAGGTCAAACAAAGTAGACTTCAGTCTGCAAGAGGCAAAAAATTCCAAAGCTGCAAAAGTAAAACCCTCAAAGATAAACCTCTGCGGACTTGGGGAAAGAAAGAGAGAAAGAGAAAGAGAGAAAGAAAGAAAAAAAGAAGGAAAGAGACTAGCTCTTAGTAAAAAAAGCCTTCAGATATTCACCTTAAATTATTGTTACCTACCAGGGGCCTTAAGGTGTGTGGGCTTTGTTTAAATTGTTTATAAAGAATGCAACCCACCCAGGAGAGGTTACATGGGAAGAGGCCTTTTATGGGCCTCTATAAAGAGGACTTTTCAAGTACAGTGTTCACTGAAGTTCTGTTCAGCACACAGAGGCAGGAAAGGAGGGAGAAACATCCTCTGAGAAGCCTGGAGTCACTTTTCCATGTCTTAAGGGTATAGCACAGACAAGGAAGGAAGCTTCTTGATAGCACTGCTAATCTGTTTCAGGCTAGGGACACTACAAAGCTCTTGAACTTTTCTTGTCTTAGCCCTGGGTATGAATGCCATTTCCTGCACTGAAATGTACAGCTCTGGTGTCACCTAATAACTAACACAATTTTGTAGCCCCATATTGTCCTCCAGCAGTGAACTTCACCCTCAAAGGAGGCATAGGTTCAAATCCCATCCCTGAAAGAAGCTCCTGAGTTTATTTAGGCTCCTCTAAGCCATGAAATACAGAGAGTAGTACAAACCATGCACTCCTTGGAGCCTCGAACACAACTCTTCTGAGCTCACTGTGGAAGCAGTTTCTCAAACCATTCCCAGTGTCTTTTCAGTTGAAGTGAGGACCAATTGTCTAACTGTAACAGACACGTGTGTGGGAGTGTTATAAATATCACTGGATTTGGATCTCCGTGATGAAAATAGTAAATTGAGATCTGTAGAGACTAAATCACCTGAGGTCCTCCCAAACTTTCAGTCTGTACTTGGAAAGAAAACAGAAAAGTGGTCTAGTGCTTGAAGACTGTTTTTCATTTGCCTCAGCATTGAAATGAGCAACATATGCAAAGATTTCATGAAAAGAACATAGCAGCACAATGCAGTCCAAAGCTCCCTTTATTCTGAAATTAAACTTTTCTATAAAAATCTAAATGTCTATTGATACAGAACTGTTTATTCCTTTATAAATCTCTGACTAATGTCAGTGACTAAATTCCTGAGAAAGGAAATCAGTATAACTGGTAGTTATCTGTCCCAGGCGTTATTTACAAAGATTATACCTGTTCTTAATAAGTGCCTATCTAAGTGTGAATTTATATGTCACACGTATAATTCTATCTCTTCATTTTTTGGTGATCCTTGAAAGTCAAAAGATTGAAAGATGAAGGCTGAAAAAAATAAAGATTTCAAGTTTTCATTTTCAGAAGTACTCAGGAACATTTTTACTTATAGAAAGGATCCATTCAGATGTTGCTATGTAATTCTGAATATAGATTTCATCATGGTAACTGGGGACATATTTAGGTGCACATGATTATAGCAATTTGACTTTGGACAAATACCTTGATTTTTATTTTATTTTTAAACCATGTAATTGTACACAATTACGGAGAAAATATTCATTCAATCTTTACTGAGAGGATTTCACTTTCCTACTTATTCACCATCTTGAAATTTCATATGAATAGTCTTCTCCAGAGATATTTCATAATATCTCTGTCACATAAATGACAAATTAGAAAATACAATAGTACAAAGAATAAGATTAGTACAAAAATCAGTATTTTATCTCCAAACTATGCAGTATTTCAGAAGAAGTCTTCCAATGGCTAAATTTATCTTACCTCACCCTAAAATATATTTTTACTTTGCGTAACATTCAAAAACTCTGACATTTCTTAAGTCAAAAATGATTTTATGTTTTGTTTCTCAGAGACCTTTCTTAGATTATTATAATTTTTTGCCGAGATATATCTATAGTAAGTGGGCAATTACTTTTAAAAATAAGGGGTCATGGGATATGCCCTGGGCCTGTGCCCTTCTTGTCTTGGAACTGCTGCATTCACTTTCTTGTGCAACATTATTATCCCTTATTATTCAGGTGCAATGATTCATTTATCATGATACAAAAGATAAATCAACCCACACTTCAAATTTAGCAACACCAAGCAGTTACCACCCTCATTGAAATTAACGGTACTTGGGAACACCCTGCCCACATAAATGCTCATATTCTACCTGTGAAATCTCAAACTGCCATATAAAAATTAAAACTATTAATTTGTTTGGGTCTTTCCTATCTGTACATATGCATCACAGGCTCAAATGTTTACTTTTGACAGACATTACAATGGTCATTAAATTAAAGGCTTGTGAAAACAGAAATGCAAGAAACATGACTTGTATGTTCTCACATGCAATAAATCCAGAATGTCTATTACACTCCCCCAGTGTGGTGTCTTGAACACAGAGCTTCTTTAAACTAGTTCTTGTGATGTAGAAAATAACTCTTAAAAATATCCAAACTGGTTGGCCGGGGGGTGGAGGGAGGTAAAAAAAACAACAAAAAGACCTGAAATAAGGGAAAATGCACTTCATGATCTGGTGAATTATTTCAGTGAACTACCCTCCAATATCTCATTTCTTGCCTGAATTGATAGTTGCAATGCCTACAATGTCCTTTTCAACAACCAATACAGCTCCATCAAGCTTGTGCTCTCCTTTACTGAAGAAGCTATACAACTATCTCCTACATTACCACTGCGGATGAGATGCACAGATCCATCTCTTGCAATGGGATTTTGCCTATGCACCTCCTGCACTCAGACAGCAGATACCCCTGCCTCAATTACCATGAGGGTCCTACTTAACTGTCACTGTCTGAACTCAACAGGTATAATTTCTCACTGCCAGGTGCATTTTTTAAATCTTACATCACTTCTGTAGATCTTATCTAAAGGCTCTCTATTTTCAGAAGATATTTATTGGTCTCCTATGACCTGGGACAATAACGGTAGGATAGGTCATACCTCAGCGTGAATATAGAGACTATATAAACCCTACTACATATCTTTCTTTTAAAAAATACTGAATCTACAAAAGAGTTTTAAACAATAGCAAGTAGCAGTTTAAACTAAATTGTTTGGTTCAATTGTTTAAGCTAAAAACTGCTTCCAAGGATGGTATCTCCTCTTCAGCTGTCATGCTGTACTGGAAGCCTGCATTTCACTGTAGCATTTCACTGTAGTCTTGAAATTACACAGTTGCTTTTGAATCCCCAGCAACAACTGGGGATTGTCTGTTAATTTGTAATCTGTTCAGTGTCTGGCATATTAATTTTGATCAGGTGAGTTGGACTACACTGAGTAACATGTGAAAGTATTTGGGATAAGTTCATTCTATATTTGGTCCTGAAGGTCTTATTGATAAACACAGGCTTTTTATTTCTGGTTCCTGCAGTCTTTTCCATTTGAGTTCCTTGTTTCAATGTACTTATTCCAGTAAGAGGGCCTTGTTACCTACAAAGAACCCTTAAAAAATTCCCAGATTCATCTCGAGAAAGATACAATATATGAACAAAATAAGTGAAAAGACATTACAGAGTGAGGAAAGAACGGCTGTGTGTTTGAAATGCATGCCAAAAACCCACATGATGATCCTTAGAGAAAATTCAGTGAAAGCAACAATTCATGAATGGCATTCCTATGGACTTACAGTTAACTTTCTGGTTTTAACTGTCAAGAGAATTTTAATATTTTCAAATATTTCCCAATGATTCCACAAATGTATAATTCAAATCCAATGACAAAATAAAGAGATTTGGCTTGAAAACAGAGGGACAAAGTTCCTGTCTGACATTTGCATCATAAATTCAGCCAGGAATCAGAGTGCACTAGCCCACTGAAAGCTGGAGAAGTCTAATGATAAACAAGCACACTGGGAGGCACAGCATTATTGCTAAATGGATTATTTATGCTTGTTCTCAAAACAAGGAAGGGAGGTGAATAATCCTCTTCATATCTCAAGGCTGCTGATCAAATAAAAATTTCCAAGTACAATAAAAACTTTGGCTCCTAGAAATATATTGGAACTCCTTGAGCTCTTCTTCCCTCAGCCCAGGAGAGAAAATTGTTCCGCAGCTGCAAAGAATCAATTTATGTTACTCCTGAATTAGAGTTTAAGTTCCCTGTGGGAATGCTTAAGCTTTCCACCCCCTTCAGCTCTCTGTGGGAGGCACCCATGGTTCTGAGGAAAAACACTTCTGAGGCCAGGCCAAGTCTGGAGCTAGAAAACACAGCCAGGTGTTGAAGCCAAGTCTGTGAACCTCCATGGCACAGTGGTTCTCCAGACTCAGAAGTGGGGCAAGGCGGGGGAAGATTCACATCCTGCTTTTTCTCCTTTTCTTCCCACTTTGTGCTGGATTGGGCAGGATTTTGTCTCAGATACACAGGGGAAACAGGTTTTTCACAAAACTTTTGGTTATGTGTAACCTTGAAAAACAAACCTGGTTTGCACAAGATTTAGAGGTTAAATTAGCATCACATGTACAGACAGTGATCAAAAGCCCAGTGGATTTGGTGGGCAATTTTCCACTGAGATCAATGGGCTCTGGATTACACCCATAAAGTCTGACTAAAGAGGTGTTACGTGGATTAAAGCACAGGTTAAACTAGAAAATACAGTACTGTTGTGCCAATGGGATTCTGGATCTCTTTGGCTTCCCATAGAAGTAGCAATAAATAACACAAAAGAAACAGAAAGTCCCATACAAAACTGTTGTGTGCAGTCAGACTCCAAACTCGCACAGAGCCCATGGGCTCCAGGCCTGCAGGAATAAGGATTTAGATTGCAAGCTCACAGAGAGTGCTTCAGTATCAAATAAATTTCCAGAGTTTCATGAAGTATAACATTAACAGTGTGTATTTCCATTTCACCGCCTCTCTTATGTACTGTGCATGGGAAGGAGAAGTTTTATCAGTTCTAAAACATTTATGTAGGTCTAAGGCAGGAAGGGAGAGAAAGCACTGTTAGGCATTTTTAAAAGATGAGTCAATTACCAGAAATTTTTGCAGAATGTATTTATGACCAGGTTGGTTTCAACAGCCAGGTGTCTTGTAAAAGGCACATAATGAGATGAGATGTGATAATCTATGGTAAAATGAATCTTACTGCTTTGTATTTAAATTAATTTCTCATATTTAAAAAGGAATGACACATCCTTTTTCTAGAGATTTGCTATCAACAGCACTGCAAAGAGGCATTAGATAGTGGCTAAAATATTTATATACTTCTCTTCTTCACTCTATCTTTGCAAATTTATGATTTGGGTCAGTCAGGGAACAAAATATTATTCTGATACTATGCTGTCTGGAAGCTGTAAGCTCTTTATCTTTATCAACAGAAAATATTTTAGTCATGTCAGCGGTGGCAGAAACAATGATTAGGCATCCAAAAGTATCTTAATTCACAGAAAGAAGAAAAAAAAATTGTAGAAGGGACCAAGAAGAGGAAGGTGGGCATTCCTGCCAGCAACAGAGGAAATGTATTGCCTTTCAGCTGTTCCCACTAAAGCCAGTACAGTCAGCATGAATCACAATCTTGCAAGAAGCAGATGATTTTCCTTTCCTGTGCAGGAGGTAGTAAATCCCACATTGGCCTGCAGAGACTCAGAATTCTCACTTTAAAAAGTGAGTGACAGTAAGTTGCTGTTTTATATACTCTCCTAGACAGACTGCTGGTGCTGAGTCAGTTCTCATCATCTCCTTACTGACTTCCTAATACCAAGCAGCTTGAATAGCTGCTACTTCACTTAAACCTATTGACAAAAGCTTTAAGTGTTGTGTCAAAAATTTCAATAAAATAAAAAATATCATATCTGTCAGATAGGTAAGATTTGAGAATGTGATATTCTTAATATTTCAGTGCTTATAGAGAAGTTGCATGCTATACCATAAGATAATGCCATAATGTGCATCACAGCACCAATCATCCCCCGTCATCTTCACAACATAATGTATGGAACATTATTGAAAAGTAGATGTGACAGAAACAGAAATGATTGCACGAACCACTGAGTCATCACGTAGAACTAAGAATTGCATCTAAATTGATGGTTGCATTTGAAGTATCTTGTGAAGTTTGTATGTCTTTTAAGACCAGCCACAAAGATAAAAAATTTTAAAAAAGGCTCTACGTACAACAAAACATCACAGAGATAAATGTAGCAGAATTCCTTTGTTTATTCAAGCTGCATTTCTGCTCTAAACAATATAAAATTTGTCTAGCTTCAATATTCTTGTACATCTAAGCAACACAACTCTATCGTATAAAGAGAAATGTTGGTGAAAACACTGTGATTCTGTAGGCAGCAACTTAAATACATTAGACTGAAGAGGACTATAATCTGCATTTCTGAATCTAGACCAAGCTATTAAAGTCCTATTGTATTCAAAAAGCGTTTGCAAGTATTGCAGCATGGTTTCAGTGAAGACACTCGTAAGTAACCCTGTAGCAAGTGTTCTCAACATAAATTACTCAGGAGAGATAATTTATTTATAACGCTGAACTTGAGTTTTCAAATTTTGTCACAGCCACTGGTCACTTGTAATCAATACTGTGGAAAACCTGCAGAGAAAACCACTATTTGCAATGTGCCTTGGCCTCCTTTCTACCGAGCAATGCGCCCCTGACTGTGTTCAGCACGGAGCATGGGAAAGCGTGGCCGTGCAATTCTCAGCCCCGAATTCGGAGCTACTGCCGAACTTGGCAGGGACTGGGATCCAGCAGCAGCTGCTTCTCACGAAGGTCATGCAATCCCTCCCGTGAGAGGCGAGACAACCTGCTTCTTCACCCCTGCTGGGTGCTCAGTGAAGCAGAACCTGAGGGATCCCAGTGTGCACAGAAAAAAAGCCCCGCATCCCTGGAGGGGCAGATGCCTGCCCTGGTACTGAGGTCAGAGCTGTGGTACTGTCCTACTGCTCCTCCGGGCAGGCAGCACTCCCCTCATGCCTGAAGCAGCTCAGGGGCTGGTGCCAGACATCTCCAGTAAAAACAGCCATGTGACTCAGCTGAACAAGATGAACAGTCAATACCAACTTTCTTGTAGGCAGGATTGACTCTCACCTGGGAAACAGAGGTTCATTCCCACCAAAGCTTTACAAACCTCATTAAAACTTTATTTATTCATCTCTCTTAACAGTTACATGCAGTTACAGTAAAAGGTATCAAAGGTGTAAGAATACAAAATATGAACCAGTGTAAGTAACTCATTAAAATAAGACAATATAAACAAGATGGGCTTGGAAATTTTTTAAATATTGAAAATTAGGAAAAAAAATTTACATTATTCCATGTTAAAAGTTTCCCCATGCATTTACTTTTGCAAGTGCTTAAATACATTACAGAGTTTCTGCACCTGTGCAGTAGCCTCTCAGTGGGTTCATTGGTTGCTCACCAATTTGCAAAAGCAGGAGTGTGGCTACTCAGAGTATAAAAAGGGCAATCCTGAGGAAGTTATAAGCTTCTTTACAAAGTAATTATTCCTTTATCTGCAATCCTTGTACTCAATTTCAGCGGTGTATATGTATAAGCTCTACTCAATCATAAGCAAGGATTTCTACTTCAAAATAAAGCTATGAGAAGGGAGAAGTATGGCTGGGGTCATGCCCAGCACAGAGAGGACACCCAAGTAAGTACCACTTCAAAGCTTATTTCTGGGTAAACTTGTTCCAGGTTCTTGCATGCTTTAATCCAAAATAAGCACCAGGCCCAGATCAGTTTAATGTTTCTAATATATCTATACACACTGGTTTTAAATGTTTAGCATCCTGTAGACTTTAACATTAAATTACCATTGTCCACAAAAAAATTCTATTCCTTCTATTGAAAAAAAAAATAGCAGATGTATCTGCTCAAGCGAATTGCAATTCCTGGTCTGAAAGTGTATAATTCTTTTTTAATTATTATTATTTAAACAACCTCCATGATTTTATAAGAAAAACATACTTAAACTCTTTCTTTAAAAAAAAAAAAAAGTTAAAGCTTTGATGTGATGGATGCATTGAACATGTCAGGAAGAGTATTATCAAAAGGAGAAGTTTAAAGCCATTCCCTGGGGTATATATGTTTTGATGTCCTACTGTCCTTGTCATACATGAAAGTATTTGGTCTATCTAGAAATTCATTTGACCCAGAAAAACAAATTGTTCAGAGTTAACAGGAAAAAAAGCCCCACACACAGAACAAGGGCTGGGACTATGATACACTCACTATTACACTTCACTCTGTTTGAAGTAAATTAAGAAGAAACAGTAACAAGTAATTAAAATGGGTCCCATTGGGCCTGTATTACTGCCCAAACACTTCTGTAACAAAAAAATCCCAATCCCACAGCAAATGACTCTGACTCCCAGATATTTTGAATTAGTTTCTTCAGGTCTCTACCTGAGGTTTCATTCATATGGCACAACCTTCCCAGGTGACAATACACCTGGAAAATCTTTTTCAATGGAGTGTAAAAGTGGTCTAGGGGAAGGATCAGCCTATACTTCTTTGGTATGAAAATATTGCTTCTAACACATGATGCAGATAATAGAAATAAAAAGATTGCATCAAATGTAATGATACTAGCCTCCCTGAGCTTATATGATACTATTAATTCTCTGATGTTAAAAAACTCCTATAATTTGTACTTTTAATAAGATAAAATTTTAAATTACTCTTATATCTTTGGCAGAGGTGTTTGCTCCAAAGACATAAAATGCAAGCTGAGAAATTCTTCCCTCAGCTTCAGAGTATTGAAAACACAGACAGATGAAAAACAAACTTGAGTGCAGCTTCCAGGACAGCTTCTGTGTCCTAACAGAGGGTGAGAAGAAGAGTTATTTGCCACATGTTTCTGGATATCCTTATTAAGTTCTCCTCATAGCTAACAGACAAACTTCCATAGACTTCAACATAAGTTGGGTCACAATTTTATTTAGAAATTACACTGGCTGACTGCCATAAATTTCTTCAGAAATGAAAGACCATGAGTTAGAGCAAAGTGCAGCAAAATTCAGAAATTTAAGGATAAAACTGGCAGCAGCTAGATTCATATGAGGGAGCTAGCAATAAGGTTTTCAGAAAAATATTTTTTCTATGCAAGAGTGAACAACATTTTTGGCAAACCAGTAATTAGCCAAGGCTGAAAAGCATTACCAGTTCAATGATTTCAGAATCATTTTCTTAAAATAGCATAACAGCAGAAGGGGATACAAATTGTCTCCTGGGTTTCGACAAGCTCTCCAAATTTTTCTTTCAGCAGAATGATGGTACAAGTGAAGAAGACGTGAAACTGAAGTAAATCATGGAGATGCCCCTAGATCTGATACATCACACGTCCAAGGAATGATGAATTACAGCCCTTTGGAAAGGTTCACTGTAATGAAAAAAAAAAATGACCTTGAACAGTAGTGATGACAATCCACCCAGGGGTGACTACCCTGGTCCCACAATGAGAGTCAGTCAGTTGTAACTTTTATCACCCTGAAATTCATAGCTCACTGCTGGGAAAATTTGAAAGAGACAGATTTGCAAATTTTAAAGTAGTTTCAAATCTGTCCCCTGGCTCTGGGTTCCCTGAGCACTTGCATATTCTCACATGCTAAAACACAGTTTCAGAGGAGTGGAACCTGGCTGTTTCAAAGAGGTCTTGCTTTTGGGATAAACAGCATGAGTGAACAAACAGAGAAAATTCCACGAGACCATCACAGATGTGTCCTAGTTTGTACAAAATAAGCACTGACATCTTAGAGTCTTTCCCACACTGTAAATGTTTTTGTATTACATAGAGCAGTCCTAAAATACAGATTTATTGGCATATATACAAAACTAACACTCACATGAAAGTAACATTTTAAATGTAACAAATCTTGCCTTACTAAAGTAATTAATTCTTATTACCATTTTGTGTTTATGTACAGATCACAGCTTAGCCAAAGACTTGAACATGAGGTGCATGGCTAGATGTTGAAAATTGTGGTAATGCAAGAGTGTATTGCTGATGATAAAATGTTCTGACAAAGTATAAAATGCAAGTTGTGTGTTATTGCCTTAAATTGTTCCAGTTCATTTACCTTGCTATGAGCATTCATTACAGCTAATTATTGAAACAGATTTTTATTATTCATAATTACTTTTCACATTGTAATGATCATAAATTTTTGAAAATTCTGGTCATCATCTGTCACCATTCATGCTTGTCAGATCTTTTTTTTGTACAGATCATTTTGCATACTTATTATCATTAATACATTTGCAGGCTATTATTATTCAAAACTAGTAAAAATCTTTTAAAGGAAATGCAATACTGTTTCTTAAATACATCCTTTTAGTCCTAATGACAGACTGATGCTGAACCTAACTTAGAAAATGAAATGAAATGCTGTTAATTAAATGTACAGTTTATTCCTTGCACTCACTTTTCCAGGGTCATGAATGCACCTACAGTTAGACAGAAATGATTTCCCTGTTATTATCATCCAGGCAGCTAGGCATTTTAAAGACCAATTCGTAAAATGAAAAGGTTGAAAACATAAAGCATTCCTTCCCAGCAAAAATGGAGAATGAGAGAAACAGCAAAAGAGAAAAAGAAAACTGCCTACACAGCTGTAAACAACAAAATGTTCCCAGAACCCAGAAACACTGAATAACTTAAGCTCATCAGTCTGGTCCCATTTTATGAGGTAGCTGTAGATTTCAGACAGCCATTTCATCAGTCAGAATAAACACAGAGGTTTTGTTGTTGAGACTATGACTGTTACGCAGTTTCACTTGATTTTCTACTTCTGAATAGACCAAAATACAACATGAACACTTCCCTCAGAAGGGACTCTGATTTGCTCTTTCCAGAACAGCAGATATTAGTGGATAATTTCATAAAACATAAGAAAATAATTTGCGTGACCTGAACCGGAAGATGAAACAAGTGCACAGAAATAAAAGAAATAAATCCAACTGGTGAGACATTTTGATTCACAGCATCATTCAGTGCCATCAGAACTTTTGAATTTATCCACTCCTAACAATGACACAATAATAATGATAGCTTGATAACATATACTATGGTTGATAGAAAAAAAGGAAAAAAATACATTGAGTATCAAAACCTAGGTGGATTTTTTATATTTCTCAGGTCTCTGATGAAGGTACTGGGGACAGAAGCTGTCTAAATATGGTTACTATTCGCAGATTAAATGACAAGAAAAAGAAAGCAATGACAAATCTCACAATTCTCATTCAGCCTGTGCATAAAATATGACGCCATCACAGTCAGGGTAAATCTTTCTAAACCATTTAGACAGGACAAAAATCTGGCAACTTTAAAACAAAATAGCTGCACGTGTGTTGATAAAACTATTGTACCTCTGACACAAAAAGCAGAAGATAAGGAGGTTACCAGTCATGGTTGACTAAATAAAGCCTTCGACAGAACTTGACATTCGATGATCCAACTTGAAAGGTTATGGAACACATTCCAAGCTGATTAAATGGGTCAGAGCTTTTCCTATGGACCATAGCCAGCAGGTTAAAGTCAATTGTGTCCCCTCCAATTGGCAAGCGATTAATGGAGATGTCTCCCCCGGGTACTAAATTGGGACCTTTACTCTTTCTACTAATGATTAACGACCTGGTATTATACGATGCAGCAATAAAGCACATGATGATTCCCTCACACACTGTTTTCTAAATCACTTCATTACAGATCTCAAACTTCAAGGAAAAATAACATACAATAAACAGCTGTGCATGATTTTAGGAGTTACTAACCAATAAAAACAGTACACTCTGTTCTTAGCTGAGGACTACAAACACAGAATGAAACCACTAATTGCATTAATTTATTTGCTTTACACAGTACAGTTGAGATCATTATCTGTACTTTTTCCTCATATTTCTAGGAACATTTGTGCAAAAACAATTAGGAATAGGTAAAAATACTTTTTTTTTTCCCTATTACAAAAAATTGCTTGGAAAAGTCAAGCTAAATCTCTGTCACCAAATAACTTAAGACATCTTTAAAGAGAAACTTCATCACTTTATGAAACTGTGGTACATTCAGGACCATTTTTTGAAAATTCACCACCCACGATTTGGACACACTTCAGAAGGTAAAGTGACAAACAGAAAACTTTCTATTGCAGTGAAGGAAAGAGAGCTGGAGGCAACCAGATTATATGTTTCAAATGGAAACTAGCAGCAGCGTTCTAGGAGAAAGTAAATAATAATTAAAGGAAGGCAGAAGAATCTCATTCACACAATTATCTGAAGGCAGTTTGTTAAGCTAGTTCTTCACTAATTTTGTTCATAGCTAACTGTATCTTCATTTCTCAAAATGTTTGTGAGATTTGTCTTTATTTCTTTATGTTCCCTTCAAATTTCTGCGTAGTTTTTAAATCCATATACTGTGGGAGAGTTAGGAGTTGGTCTCTTTTTTGTTGGTAGAAATAGAATTTGAATTATCTATTTTAGATAAAAGAAGATACTGAAAGAGCTTCAGAAAAAATTAGTCTGAGGTTTGATGTGTGTTCAAAGGACATTGGATTTAACAATGTTCATCAGTTTGGGGAGACATGAGAAGGTAAGCTCATAGCTGACCCAGAGCTAATGTCCCCACTTTTTTAAGAACATCAAAAAGAAATCCCCACATATAAAATCTCTGGGAAACCTCATCAAATGAAAGGAAAGGGGAAAAGATACATGGAAAAATTAATTGCTGTCTTGTAAACTGAGATGTGAAAACGAATCCCTTAACTAAATAAAAAAAATAAAAAGCAAACACTAGTGTTTTAAAAGATTGGTGAATAGAGATGTGAGCAGTAAATAATTATCAAAAGGTTATTTTTCTATTGAGGGATGTATAGTAAAGCCTCTCAGATTTATCTTGATTGATATCTTTATCAATGAACAATAAAGAGAAACATCACATCACTGCAGATAACGTCTGGAAAAAAATGATGAGTGAGAAAATGCAAAGACAGAAGAGACATAGGCTCTGTTGTGATTACCAGGCTTACAAGTTCACTGGAAATGTCATATCACATTTGGAAGTTTTTTTCTTAAATGATGTGTCTAGTTACACAAGTAATAACTTGGAAAGGCCCTGCAGTCGGTAGGTTGGATTAGGTGCTGACAGTTGTCCTTTGCAGAATCACAATCCATGAATCTCTTAATCTAATAAATTTCTTCCCATTTGTAGAGCTGCAGTTGACAACAAATGAGAAGTTTTGTCCATATATTATGACATTACTATGTGGAATGTTGAGAGGATAAGAAACTTGTCATTAGTATGTTAAAGCTCAGATTTTTTTAATACAGCCATCTGATAAAATACAAGAAGGTGAAACTGTATTTAATTAAAATTTGTAAGCATTACTTTAGTACCATTCATTTTTTCTTCTTAGAAGCCAGAAACATTAGTTGGAAGTGACCTATGGCAGCCCACTTTGCCACAGGAGGGCAACCTAAATGTCTCAAAGTGCAGTCTGCAGCTGTTGCCCTTTATGTCATCTGGTACTACAGAGAGGAGTATGACTGTGTCAGCTTTGTGACTGCCTTTTAAGCAGCTGTAAGCTCTCACATCAGCCTTTAGCCTTCTAAATATCTAGCCTTATCACTACTTAGATGCTTGTCAAACTCTAAAAACAATTCTGTCAAATACTGCAGTTCATGTATCACTGAAAAAGGGCACTTTTATTCTTTTTCTTGGGAACAAAGAAAATAATTAGCTGACAAATTTCCTGTTCTGGGGTGTATCACCTAGACACCATACCTCTCAAGCCTTTTCAAAAATAAAAAAGTATCCCTCCAAAGTTGCCATGGCAAACTTTTCTGATTCCTTGGAAGCATCACACTGCTCTGGAGAAAATACTTTTCTTGTTTGCTGCTTCTTGGTTTAAATACTCAGTAATTTGGGGATTTAATTAAGCTGTTAGATCCCCATTAGCTGCAAGAGAACAATACAAATGTTTTATATATATGTAAAATAAGCATTGAAGATATGAAAGGAAATATTTAATAGACTTTGGTATTCTTTCCAATTCTCAGCAGTTCTTAAAATTATCTTGACTACTTTTCATGACACATTCTGTTTCAGAATGTAGCAAGTGGGAAAATGTGTGGCAAAAAATGCCCACAATAGATTTCAACTCAACCAGTATCCCTTTTTATTGTCAGAGTACTGAATAAATAATGAAAAGGTACATATAGAATATACTTCAAACAAAGACTATCACTTCACTGGGTGTCTGATATTAACCATCATCTGTCTTAGAAGATCTTTTGAAGGCTAGAAATCCAAGATTTGCCAGCTGGCTATTTTAATAAATAGCAGGAAAGAAAAAAATCAAACAACCTAGGCAGTGCCTTATCTCTTCCACCACTGTTGCTGACAGGTATATTATGTGGAACTAAGGCAACTTCTTTGAATGGACATTATTTCATTTCTAATATGCATATTCAGCTATGATTAATTGCATAGGATTTTTTAAGTATCTAGCCATAATGTCTACCTTGAAGGCAGGTCTAAATTATTGTTATTCCAGATCACTCCATGCCTGAACTGTAGGGAAAAACATGTTATCTGAAATAATGACCCAAAGATTTAAAGGGTCATTGTCCAATATCCTGGACATTGTACCAAACCTCTCAGGTAATGAATTAAAAAGTGGCGAACTGTGTGGGGCACCAATGAAGACACAAGACAAACACTAGTTCTCTGAACTACGACTGCAGTATGAAAATTAAATTAAGCTAAATGATTACTTAAACCAAACATACAGTAACTCTTTCTCTATAAGTTCACATGGAATAAGTTACTAGATTTTCCTATTTAAAAATGTTGTTATTTCTTTTGTAGTGTTGGATCATGCAGTGTAAAATAACACAGAGTTTTCTTAAAATATCCAAGAAAGCCTTGAAAGCTGATCATTCATTATTAGTCTTTAAGATCCTATATTGTTTGTCTAATAATGCAAGCACATATATTTTGCCAATACTGCAAGTTATGCACTGCATAAATGAATATCAATTTTAGTCTTGCTGTCAGTTTGCACCCACAATGACCAGGATTCATAAGAGAATTCAAGTAAAAAAAACCCAAAAAACCAACCAAACAAACAATCAAACACCAGGAAAATACACAGGTTGACAAGAACAGTGTGCAAGGTGCTGTAGACAAAAGAAACCTCATAATCAAGAAACCAGAGCTGAAAGAAGGCTATCCCTAACATGCACGCAAATAAGGGCCTGAGGGGGAATGTGCTCAAACTTTCCCTGGGAAATCACCATCTGAAGAGCTTGTACAAAAATGCACTCACAGAATGGTGAGTGAACAGGAGGAATCAGAGGTCTGCCTGCCCTTGCAGAGCTACAGGCTCATTAGGATCACAGACACATGGCAGGACAGCTGACACAGCTGGAGTGTGATAAGGACAAACAGGCCAGAATGGCCAGGACTGGGCACTTGCCTGCGTAGGGACAGTGATGATCCAGTGAGAATTTACAGATTGGGGTTAGGGCCAGCAACAGTGATGCTGTGATGAGCGCTACTCTAAATAAATCAGCTGACTTAATACAAGATAATAGTTCTTCTGACAAACCTTGTCCTCTGTGTATCTTAAGACCATGTATCTGTTTTGAGTCTCCAATATATTTTCAGAATACTGCTAGGCATTAACACCTTGGCAATCATGGAATGGCTAATTTTCTCAAGAAATCTAGTTTTTGTCTTGATAATGAATGAACCAATTCTTGAAATCTTACTTTTTTTGAGGAACAAAATTCTCATTTCTGAACATGTAGCAATAAATCTGAAATAGTCAGAAAACAAAACAATTTTTTGTTGCTTGTTGGAGTGGAAAATTAACAAGACAACTACAAAGTCACCAAAATGAAAAGCTAAAAGCAACAAGGAGTTACATGCTGAAGATGATTAATTAGAAGTCCATTAAACATGTGCACTGGGAAAGGAAAGCAGGAGTTTATTTCTTGGTTTAGGTTAAAAAGCATGAGACGACTTAATGAACGATGTTTATCCTTAAAGTTAAATTTATCATCAAATCTGGAGTTTAGTCCACTTGAACCCATTGAAGTCTTCCTGCCCCCTCCAGAGTAAATAATGTGAGATGCTGAGGTTAGGAGTGAGCCTATGTGCAGTGAGAATGTAATTAAATTAACTAACCTTGGATACTCTAGTTTATTTAACCTCTTTGTGAAGTATTTGAAGAATGCATGATTCTTGACTTGTTCTGTTCCACCATGGCACAATGCACCTTCCAGTTTCCCTGTGTTTCTTTGCCATTTAACAAACCTTTGCATGTCACCTTAAGTATGAAACAGAAACAAAGCAGTGAATTACCGTAATTAAGTTAAATTTGGAGCAGCTTTTCTCAAGCTGTACTCACTTTAAATTTGCTGCTTCTGCTGCAGATGTGACGTACTTGTGTGCATAGTTGTGGTGGTGGGTTCTCCCCTCCCCCCAGGCCGCACTGTGATCTGAGAAACATTCTAACAATTATTCCAACAGATGATATTTTTTCTCACAATTAATGCCTTATTTGCCATTACTTGCTTAAAAATGAAAAGAAAGAGAAAACAGAATAAAACCTGCAAAGAATTATAAATGCTAGGAGACAGATGAAAATGAGCAGTGTTATATCCAATTATTGACTTCATTGTCTATTCCTAACTTCTCTCTAGATGTGGCCAGCAAGAGCTTTACAGCATTTTTGCTTTGCACCTGAATTTCCCCTTTTCAGAGCAAACTGGAGATATAATTTCAGAGAGCAAATATTGGTGTCTAACTCAGACAGCCAGAGTTCAAGATTTTAGCCTGCTTCTTGAAGGATGCTGCCCATATCCATAAAGAGGTTTCATGCGTGACTTTTATCCTTCCGGCATAGTATATACAGAGAATAAATACTTGAATTGACTCATTTTACGCAGGCAAAACAACTTTGCTTGAAAACAGCCTGAAGCAAAATTTGGAGTGTTTTTATGATTTCAAGGAAAATGAGATGTTACAAACACTCTGGAGAAATAATTGAGGAAGAAATTGTGACTAAGTGCTTAGTAAAAGCAACTGCAAGGTGAGCAGAGGGTCCAGAGCATCGCACCCTGAAGGCTGAAGTTATTACAGTAACGTTTTTGATAGTTGAGGTTGTGGTCTCCATTCTCTAACCTGCTGAGCAGGAGACTTTGTTGACTGCCACTTTATTAGCAGCCATAATGCCAACTGATCCCCTAGCACCTCATTAAATCATCATTAGATAACCAGTGTAGAGGTTCTGTTTTCTTCACCAGAATATTTCATGTGAGAACCTTATCTTGATTTTAACCAGGTTCACAAAGATGCTGAGTATTTTTCTTATTGCTGTCCCACATTCTGCCAGCTCCCATCAGACATTGACATGGCATAGCTCTGGCTATCATGTCTGATGGCAGGAAACTCCATGTGACACAATGTAACTGGACAGTGGGTTGACATTGTCAGTGGGTCTGACAATGTTACAAATACAATGACAATCCTTTCAAACCAATGAAAGGTCATTAAAAAAATTTTAGGAGAACTTTGAGTTCAGATACTTGTCCAAAGCTACTTGAAAGTGACATAAATGTGATTTGGGGTTTGTTCTCTTTCTCCAGATCACAGGCCAGCAATATTTCATTTAAATTTGTCTTCAAAATAGTCAAAGACAAATTCTTACTCTGAGGGGATAGAAAACACTTGTAAGTCATTTCTGTGAAATGAAAACAGATTTGAATCTTCACCTATTTTATCTTTTACAAGCCATTTTTTCTTCCCTGAATCACAGTTTGCTGATACACTCCTCCTCTGCCCTGTCCTCACCAGTGTAAGCTAGCTACTGTATTCATATCTTTGGGGTCTGCTTAGCTCATGGATGTATTTTTCAGACACTGCTACAACCATCAACCTCTCACTGATTCAGAAATAATTAAAAATCACAACATTTTGGTGAGCCAGAAATTACCTTAGTCATTGCTAAGTTTCTGATTTAGATTTTCATCATCTCAACTATTCTAACTTCCACCCCTGCTCTCACTCTACTGCCCCAATGAACATTAACTCCTTGCAATACAGAGCAGCAGGAACCCAGCTCAGGATCCAAAATGAGTGGCATACTGTGTAAACACAGAACACAGAACTGCCTAACATGAATCTAAATAACTGTGTGTTTGTAAAGAGTAGCCAGACGAAAGATCCACAGACAATACACACAATATAATTCTGTTTCTGCCTACAGCAAAATGTCAGCTGCTCTAATTGTGGCATATCCCAATAAATATTGAAGGTGAGATGATAAATACAGATCAGCTTGACATCAGCTGTCACAAGGAAAACAAATGAACTCACAGTGATGGAAAAGCTGGAGAATATCGATAGCACAGACAAATTGAAAGGAAATAACAGTCAGATCTTGCCTGGCTGTTTTAATTGATAATTAGACAGAAATACCATGTATAAAAAAGGAAATATAAGGCATTCAGGAGCAACCATATCATAGAAACCTGTTTCTGAGAACAGAATAAATATACAGTGATATATCTCCAGCATCTGCTGACATCCAACATATGCTTAAATTATATGTAATGTAATTAAAATACATGGAGGCTGTGTTTCCAGCCCCTGCTGACATTCATAAAGAACCAGTTCTTCAGGCTGTTTCAATAGAGGCTCCTCTGATGTTACCCACTCCTCTCTGTGCACCATATTAGCCTTTCAGTTCTTACAGCAAAACCACTTTTATGCCTCTGCTGAGAGCAAATCTGGGCAATTGCTCTGGCTTAAAGTATACTTGGGGGGAAAGAGAAGACGGGGAGAGAGAAAAGTGTTTCAGAGCCAAATCAGTTCACTGCAAGCTGACTGTGAGTGCACAGACCTTTGTGCCAGCACAGCTAAGAGATCCATTCATCACCGCCTGATGAACTAGCAATTGAGAATGTTTCTACCTCTTGTGATTGTTGACAAAACCTTGACAATGAAGGGAAAGAGGCTCAAGATTGTTATTTTAAATCTTTCCCTTACAGACGAGGAGATGCCAGCTAACTCACAGGCCAGGGGCTGTTGCAGGAACTGGAAGTGCCAGTGAAGGAGGCAGTTTCAAAAGCCAAGGGAATTCTTAAAACAAAAGCTGCTGAAATAATTCCTTGCTGAAAATTGGAATGAGCACTTGTAACTGTGGACCCTTCTCATAGCAGCTGGTCTGGAACCACTTTTCTTACTTTTTATCAAACTTTTCAGGCCATCTTTACCATGTCTTTCCCTCACAATTGCTGAATACTGCCTCAGTCATAAAACAGACACAAAGCAGGTATACTGCAGCACTCAAGCTGTGCCTGCTTTCAGTCTGTAGTTTTCAATTTTTCATACAATAAGTGAGTACCCCTTCCTACTGAGATACTTTCAGTTATAAATGCCTCCATTGTAGATGGTGCTCTGGAGGGAACTGGTTCAGATAATGCAATGCTGAAAGGCAGGGGAACATTTTTCCTAATTGGACTCTTGAGTTTGGAAAATCTTTCTTTACTGGCTGGAGGAAATACTTCAGACTCAATGTCAGGACAAGAGATGATATATAAGAAAGGGAGACAGAAGGAATCTAAGGTAGAGCCTAATTTATGACTCTTGAATAAATCTTTTTTGATTGATTGCATTCAGTCTGTTTCTGTGCTCAGTTGAAACTCCCTTAAACAGCAATCCTGCCTCTTTCACTTGCAAAGAATTTAGAAATATGCCTCTCTCTCTCTTTTATCTTTGCTGTTCAAATGACTGTAAGCATTTTTCAGTCTAGGAGTACTGGTCCATATTAATTCCTAGTTTAATACTGTGGCTCTGTGCCCAAGATCATTTTGACCCATTATATATAACATAACAAAAGCAGCACTGTAGAAGGAAAAGAGATTTAAAGTTCATTGTGAAGACTTGCAGCAGTAGCAAAGGATAAAAATAGTTAGGTGAAAACAAAAAGGGAGAAAAAAGATCTTAAGACAATGTGAAGAAAACTGCAGGGCAATAAACACACCCCCCAACCCC
>VXBB01004271.1:178754-254998 GCA_013399915.1 Illadopsis cleaveri
AGCCCCCCCATTAGAATAGTGAACAACCATTCTAGCTTTCATTTGAAACCCCTTAGCAAAAAACTCATGGAAATAAACTGACAAAGCTGAAAAAAAAAAAAAGGTGAATTTTGCACGAGACAGTAGAACTAACAGCAGGCAGAAAATATCTGCTTCTTCTAATGGCTTTTTGTCTTAACACATGGAATGTCTATGCCAACTTCTAACTTAACTGGATGTTTCCTATGTCTAAGCAAATGACCCCAGAATTCTTATTTCTGTGACCACCAGTCAGGAAAACTTAGAAGTCAGTTGGCACCTGTCTGAAAATTCCCTAAACATCTAAATGACATATCAGGATGTGCACATATTCCTGAGCTTTCAACATTCTGAACAAAGGAAGATGAAGTAGTCTGGACAAGTTAACTTGGAAGAGAGAGAATGGCAAAGGTAAAGTATGCTGACAGAGATTGACTAGTGAGTGATACAGTACAGATAATAAGACATAATATTGACTCTGTGTTTCTTGCATTAAAAGAACAACAAACCACTTGGGTGAGAATATTTTGTGTGTATCTATCAAATCTAAAATTCATATAGTTCAGTGGTAAAATTATTAATAATTGGAATCACCCCAGCTGTCACATGTGGGAAATTTTTTATCATATATCATGCATGTAGACATTAAATATAAAGCATGTAATGAATTGTTTCTATTCACTAATTTTTATATTAACCATATTCCTCACTTTTTTACTGTAATATTGGTGAAACTTGACCAAAATCAGCATCTTTATTTTCCAGCTAATTATTCACACACAAATTTGTATTTGCTGAAAGAATATAGTAATTAAAAGTTATTAGATTTCCTGTGTCAAACAATATTATAATTATTCAGGTTCCATTGACACACAATAGTTAACAATGCACATAGCTTTATTATTGTCTTTCAGGGACCTTAAAAAGCATGTAGCCATGAGCCACAGCCGTGAGCACAAACACTTTTCACTACCCCAGGTTGCTCAGGGCTATGTTCAAACTGGCCTTGAACCCCTCCAGGCATAGGTCATCCATGACTACTCTGGAAAACCTGTTCCAGCACCTTACCACCCTCACAGTAAAGAATTTCTTCCTAATAACTGATGTAAACCTACTTTCTTTCAGTTTAAAGCCATTCCCCCTTGTCCTGTCACTACATGGCTTTGCACATCCCTCTCTGGTCGCAGCCACAGGCACTGAGGAACAGCCCTGGCCACTGGTTTGCACTTGGACACGGTGCTGACAACCACAGCTCCTTGGACACCCAGCAGGCAATTTCATGTCCACTGGCTGGTCAATCCATCAAATCCCTGTCTCCTCAGGTTAGAGATAAGGAAGTCATGCAGGACAGTGTCAGATGCTCAGAAAGCAGTGACATACGGGTCACTGTGGATAATTACATCAGCACAACTGTCAGCAATCTGCAGCAAAAAAAGCTCAAGTAGCACTTATGAGCACAACCTGAAGAACATCAAGTAGAATCAGGGGAAGTTTTACCCCTGATACAGTTTAGCAAGCCAGACTACCTTTATGCTTAGTTTTGTGGTCCACGTTTGAAGAAAGATATGGAAAACTCCAGTGAAAGGTCAATGAGGAGGGCCAGGAAAATTAAGAGAAAACAAGCACTTCATAGCAGGTTTATGAAGTTATTGTAAAATGATAGGAGGAAAAATGATGTTCTAGACTCATTCCTGAAAATACAGAAGGAAAATTTTGAGTATTTAATATGCACAATGTTAGCTACATTATGTTGATGCTGACTTGACCAAAGCTACTGAAGTTTTCTGAGAATTAAATTTGCCTAGTTCTTTTGATGCAGACAGACATCGGACAGATATTTCACAGAGATCAATATTTCACAAATATTTAAGACAATAAAAATTTGCATTTTGGATTCTAAGCTGTGGACAGTCACAAATGCACTGACATGATCACTCTCTAATGGACAGGAAGATGTACTCAGGAGCTAAGATATGGAGACTCCCCATATTTTAATGGGCTATACACCTACAGAGAATGATACCAGGAAAAAAAAGAAGAAAAAGGAAAAAAAAAATTAAAATAGAAGTTAATTAAAAAGTAAAGAAGAAACCAATCACTCCACAGTGTCTGGTTTGGGAATTCTGCTTTGCTTCTGGTGAAATGTTAACCTTATTGACAAGAGGTCTAGAAAATTAAAATACAAATCAATCTTATTAATTTACAAAAAACTGTGAGTGTCTAGAATCGCAAAATAAAGATGAAAATTAGTATAAAGTGTGGTGATAATGTCTTTCACTACCTTTTTGCTTCCTGCAGGAACCATTATAGCACCTAGAAAATCGTGTTTCATATTAGTGAACGTTTGCAATAAATAGACAAGTATCTAGATCTGACAGGTGAAGTAGGGAAATACAATGTCAAACAGAGCACAAAAATTTTAGCTAAATTCAGGCTGGAGAATAAAGAACCTAAAATTATAGCAAAGGTGAAGTTGCATGGCAGTTCTTCCATAATACCCTATAATCATAGAAAAACAAATACAGTACAAAAGGACCATTTTTAGAGGTGCTCTGCCTGCTATTTACTTCAATAGTACAACAACTAAGGCAGGTAACATTCCCCCTTCCTTCATAATTGACCTGGAGCTGTCACTTGTCAGTACTTGTAGTGAATAAGACATTTTTAATGTAAACCCAAATACGTGTTCAGAAAATTGGTAAAAATATATTATTTTATGCAGTAGACTTGTCACCCTAAAGTGTCACTCCTAGAAATTCAAACTGAAGGCATGTCTCACAACCTCTGGCTTGACTGAGCAGCAGAGCATCTTCAGCATCAATGAGAACAGAGCGGAACTACAGATACTGAGAGCAAAGAGTTCAAAGTTAAATTTTATCCTGCTTTAAAAACATCCTTTTTGCAAATATACATCTATCATATGTGCATTTATACATCTTAAACATGCAGCTGTGACACAAATGTACTGTTTGACCTTCCAATTTTGTGAATTTCACAGGCTTCTGATGAAATTGTCTGTATTGCCGCGACCAGCAATGAGGAGCTTTGTGAGTTTATTAACTATCAAAGGAGAAATATCAATATACCTTATGAATTTAGTCTTTCAGGCCTTGCATCTTCCAAAATCAAAGCTTAGGACTCCAAAAGAGGTATTGCAATCATTAGCAGTGTGCCATACTGCCTGTTGAAATATGTACACTAATACTGAGCCATCCGTGCAAGTGGAATTTAATATTTTAAAATGTTTCCTCTTGACCTTTTGTGCAGGTTTAGCACAGATGGTGAAGTGCAATAGGTGAATTCCTTTAAACTGACAACCAAAATAGCCAATTGCATGTAGGGATCCACCTCTGGGAAACACACAGCCTTAAAAGTTGGAAGGAAGCCCGGGGTCACTCTCTTCCTTCCGGCTTCACAGGAGGTAAGGCAGTCCTGGCTCCCTCTCCTTTGCAGGGGGGCGCTGGGACGGCCAGGCCTGCCTGGCCCAGGGACTCCCAGGCCAGGGGAGGGGATGATGTTCCCCCATCCCGGCCCAGATCAGTTTTTAGCAGCTGGAAACCCCCTGCCACTCCTCCTACGGAGGGGAGCTGACCCAAGGCCTGGCCGCGGGCCTGGGCCCTTTCCCCAGCAGGGGGAGGGGAGCCTGCAGCCTGCAGTCACTCTGAGCTGGGCTCACCCTGAATGAGACCGAGGGGTGGAAGGCAAAGATCCTTTCATCAGCCGGGCTGCTTTGAGATCTGTCCTGCCTGAGGTTTTTTCCCATTCCTGCGGTTTTGAAAATCCCGGCTGCCGCCCTGGCAAAAATCATGTGACCACCGCAGGCCTGGACGCTTTAACTCTTTTTCTACCAGAAGATGGGACTTTCAGGGCACTGGCTCTTCCCAGAGTGAGAACAGATAACGTGATTGGGCATAGAGAAAACTTAGCATAACAGTCAGATGGAGAGAGTGAGAGAAAGATTAATCAGAGGAAGGATGAAGGAGTGGCCTGCTGGCTGGACCTTCTTGTTGAGCTATGGAAATGAACTCTGTTGGTAAATTGTCTTTTAAATCATGGGAAAATAAGCATTTGGGGAGATAGTTTGTGGATTTTTGAGCAAAGGTGTTTGGGATGGACTGTACAGTCCCATGAGATGCCTGAACAGAGAGAAAGAGATGAGAAACTCCTGCACCAGTGAAAGAGGTGAGAAGACATCTCTGTTCCTTGAAATGAGAAATCCTTTGCCTTGAAGCTGCTTATCTTTAAAAGGTGACACCCCAAATGCCTGAGTTCCATGACCCATAAGCAGCTTGGGCAACTTCTAATGAGAAGAGACCACATAGAAGCAGATTTTCGCCCGGGCGGCTGTTTCTGTGAGAGTTCCGACCCACAAAAGAACTGCTCCAGGTTGTCAGTGGAACAAAAATTCCGTAGTAAACAAAAAACTCCTCTCCTGAAGAACTGATAAAATACTATATTTAAATGGTGAAACTGACTGAATGTCATAAGTTTTGTCTCTATGTGGTTTGTAAGAAAGTGAGTACTTGTGGGGGAGGAGAGAGGTTTTGAAAGTTTCATTTTCTCTTCTTTTTCTTATTGTGTGTTAATAAACTATCTTTTTACTTCTAAGTTGAGCCTGTTTTGCCTTTTTTTCCTCCCAAAATCCTATCTCTCAATCAGCGAACGTAAAACCACCACACCTTTTCTTGGATCAAATGACCTAGAATAATCCACATGCATTACTTTACATTCTTGGACAACATAAAAGTGTTGTTTAGAGGACCGTACTCTCAGACGAGACATGAACACTAACAAAATTGTTTGCATAGCAATGCTAGGACACAGAAGAAGATGAATTTGGGAAGTTTTATTGTCTTAGACAATCAGCTTTGAGATTAGATGGTATCTCAAGGGAAATTTGAATCAAAAGAACAGCAAGGAATGGAGTTAATGCAGCAAAGTCATAACCAGACAGCAGTTCAAGAGATTTGCCTATTTTCCCTAATGGGACAACATTGATGTAGGAGAAATTTTTCAAAAGAAAACTCCTAGATGGTATTTGAAGACCACACCTACTCACAGAAATAGCACTTATTGGCATTATGTAAGTTCCAATACAAAATTGACTCTGATCAGTCTTCTTGATTTTTCCACGAGAGCTGAGTTCAAATTACATTTGAAAATCCCCCACTGAGGCTGGAAACTTTATGTCCACTGCACCATTTTAGTAATGCAAAACAGGCCTGTAGCTGCACTGTCTTAGGTTGTGATCCTGTCAGATTTCATAAGGTGAGCAATACCAGGCATTGGAGAGGAGACCTCTTCAAAGCAAAACCAGACTGTACAAGAGGTGGTGCTGGCGACCCAGTAATTGATGTGCTTTGCCTCCAAGTCACAGCTGAGCTGAAGATTCCATTGCCCAAGGTGGTGCTAGGGGTGTTGTCAAGAATCCTGTCTTTCAGATTCAATGCGAATCAGGATCTGTGGCTATTCCCCCTCCCTAAAGGTACAACTTTAAAATATCTGGAGGCTGTCAGTAGAGTACAGGAATTAGTTTTTTAACATTTTCAATGTTATGGAACGGATTTCATGGGTGGGTATTTGTCTATATCTGATGGGACTCCATACACAATGTGCAAGTCTGAAGGCACAGGGATTTTGCAGAAAATGTAAAATGTGAGTTTCCATAAATAAAATAATCTGGTTCTACCAGTAACTGTTGTCTAGTAGAATTACTATATTCTATTCAAGTTATTCCGTTCCATTTCCAATGCCTCTCTGTCTTACATCACCCATCTTCAGTCTGAAGCCACTTTTAATGTGGTTTAAGCAACTCAGCATTAGGAAATCACTACCATAGCCATTTTCATTCATGGACAATGCATTCATCTGTTAAAGGCATATGTGAATACTGCAAATGTTTTCCTAAGTGATCTATCATTGTTTTGTAACTACTGCTAAAGGTAGTTAGCCCTGCAAAACAATGATGAGTCTAGCTTTCAGAACATTTATAATAAAGTCTTTCCTTTTCAGCTTTTTAAAGTGCGCTTTTTCTGAACCACAAAGGAGCAGCATGAATGAAATAGTGGTGATAGATGCACTGAATTTTTTTCTGGAATTCTCAGACTCCTTTTTTTTCCATTATCCCTTCTTTGCATATATATCCCAACAGTGTATTGAGCAGAAAATTATTCCTACCTAGAGAGCTACTCCTATTAGACTTCTAAATTGTTTGTTATAACAGTTTGTTTTCTCTCCTCTATCCTCACAAGAGCCTAACAAGCCATGCACTCTAATCACATGGTGATTATAATTAGTGTATGACTGGAAATGCAGAATGAGTAATGCATCATGTTTTGTGTTAAACAAATATTCTATTGAAAAGCAGAAGAAAAATATATCCCAAATATTAAAAATAAGGAAAATCTTAGGAGATTAATTTATGGCAGTTTAAGTCTCACCTGCTGTTTGCTGATTCACTCCCGGTTCTTATCTTATGAAAGGCACACACTCTTTTATTCAACAATTTTTAGTCTGGCACAGTGATGTTTCTGGTTTCCATGGACCTTCGTTTTATTAGAAACACAAGGAAACAAATGCTGCCTGAATGATAAAGAGATGGAAAAAATGCCAACAAAGTATTCAATCTGAAAGCACGTTTTATAAATTTCTCCCCTGAATATCAAGATTTGGAACAGGGATGAGTTTTTTGTCTTTTGAATTGCTCTTTAAGCATCACTGCTTTTGGACTACATGTGTAGTGTATGTGTCATTCATGGGGTTTTGCCCTTCTTACATGAGAGTACATGAAGGTAGCATGTTTACAGTCATTCCTTAATTTTCCTTTGTTCTCTCCTCTGTGGCCATTGATGGAACATTGCCTTTGTATTATACATAATTTCTTAAATTTCAAAAGGGAGGAAGGATGGAGTAGAAGTAATTTGAAATTAAGTCTTTAACATCTTTAATACTTTCTACTTCTGATTTACAAGTCAAACATATTAATGCTTTCCATGTGCTATAACTGAGAAATGACCCTCACATCAAAATATGACCTGACAATAAACTCTCAATATACAGATATAAAAGCTTTTTCCATTCACCCCATATAAATCCACTAATCTCTACAATTTGGGGCTTAATTCTCACTCACATCAAAAAGACAAAGCCATGACCAATTTAGGTCCACAGACATTTCCAGAGAAAGTAAACATAACATGAACAAAAGAAAAATTAGGCATTTAATTTTCAATTACAAACAATTCATTTTTGAATTCCATAGAAAATGTACAATTTATCTGTGATTTTTATTTTACCTGTTCATTTTGCTAATGCGTTCAGAGACCAAAAATGGGAATTTATTTCCAATAAATCTCTCCATTCAACAAATATTTTTTCTCACCGGTTGACTACTCAGCATGCCTGCCTTTTGTTAACATCATTGACAAAGGAATAGACACGCGTCTGGGGTACCCAACTGTGTATTATCTACACTACAAATCACCCGTCTTCACTCGTTAGCTCCTGCATTGAAACACACAAGGGAGCTCAGGTGTTCATATCACCAAGGCATGAATTCTTAAAACTGTTTTTTCTTAAACTGACTGGTGAACTATCACGGATGAATGGGAAAGCAAAAATAAGAACTGGTGCATTTGAAACAAAAGTTGACACTTTTATAAAAACAGAGACTGAAAGCCTAGCCACAGCGCTGTTGTTCTGTATCTGGAGTCATAGCAAAGGCAGAATGTAAGATGACATCTTTACTCTATTTATGCTTAAGGGCAGGGGACAACCCCTTCTTTCTTTTGATCCCATCATCTTGGGGAAGCTCTGCAGGACATTGGATATATCTCTATCTACAATGTGTATATGCCTTCATTTTTAGCTATGCTGCATTGAAAATCTATCCTGTAATTCCAGTAAAGGTACTGACACCAGCATTCCCTCTTAAGAGTTCAGGAACACTTGAACAAAGCACAACTAATTTTCTCTTTCAATTCTAACAATGTTCTGTGTCTTTTCTGTCTAGTGTGTACCATAGGCAAATAACAAAATAAGGCTCATGATCATCTTACAAGCCATGATTTCACTTGTGACTTATGCAAACTAGAAGGTTATGTTTACTGAATTACTCAAATGACTATTATTTGGCAACTGCTTTCCTCACAAAACCTATATCCTATCATTTCTCAAGTAATTGCAAATGGTCAATAATAATAGAGCTCCTATCACTCTCCATAGTAGTCAATCAAGGATTGAATTAGATAGTTGAACAACATACTCCATAACTGCATTTGATGCATCCTATCTGGTGCTTTGTAATCTTAATATTTGGAAGCTTTTCTATCAAAATCAACTACAAAAGAATCAAGTCCAGTATTTTTAAAATATAACATTATTAATATGCTGAAAAATAGTAATATCAGCTCACAAGCATATACCTGATTACTTGTAGATCACATATTAACTTAATGAATAAATGAATTACTCCAATGTCTTGTATATTGGTGTCTATTGTTTTAAATCTACATACATACACAGATGTAAAGCAATACTACTCGTGTGTGAAATCCAAGTGACATTTCCCTGGGTTGCAGTGGAAACTGGGAGGAAGTTTATGGCATTGCACAAGGAAACTAATTCTGTTTGGACACTGCATTAGTCCACCTGTGCAGTGCTGCTCTCACAAACACTGTAATCAGCTCTTTTCCTCCACAAAAGCCATAGACAGAAACTCACACCACTTTGTGGAATATCTTATTAGATTAAATCATTCTTTGTCTGAGCATATGGGTTTTCCTGGATGTCATCTACAGGGCAATGCTCAACCACAAAAAAATATCTTGAAGCTTAAACATGCATATGGTTCTGATTAAGCCTTCCAAATCACTCACATTTAAACTCAAGTAACTGTCTAACAGCTTCATTTGTGGGAAGCCAAAAGAATCCATTTTCTTTTTTATATCTGATGGTCTTCCACACAGATACAAAATAAAACAAACAAACAAACAAACAAAAAAATCAAAATGAAACCAAACAAAAAAACACAGAAAGTAACCATCATCATACAACCACAGAAATCTGAGGACCATAGAAATTCAGTTTGAGTTTGTTTTGCGGCTTTTTTTTTTTATTCACAATTTGTTACTGAAACTATTTCAGTTGGTTTCTGCCTTTCTAGCTCTAAAAGTTCAGTTGAAGTTTCTGCTTCTTTGTTTGCTTGTTTTCAAAAAATTCTTTACATTGTCACATAAAGTCATCCATACAGATCCCCGTTTGGAAGTTACAAATCCACCGTGTTGTGTATGGATTGAAATCACATACTGTAATTTTGCTCAGAAGGAGAGAGAGACAATGGTTACTTGACATGCAGTTTTTCAATACTTTCTCTGTGCTTTTGAATATGTATCTATGGATCTTATTTATTGGACAGTATTCAAAACCTCCTTGTGGGCCCAATCACTCATTTTCTCAGGGGCTCTTCAGTCAGGGTCTCAGTACTCTAGAATCTGAATACTTTCCAAACCTTAATTAATGTATTGTTGCAGAGTCCTGTGAGAAAAGAGGATTATACTGTCCAATTAACAAATAGGGAAATGAGAAAATGTAAGGTAAAAACCTCCATTACACTACATGCCTACTCTAGTATTCTAATATCTGTTTTTCTCACAGTACTGAACTTTAGACAGAATTATATCTTTTAAGGTAGAAGTTTCTTGGATTTAGCTGTAGTTAGGAGTACAAGATTAAATGTTTTCAAAAAAAAATTATATGTTCTAGAAAAAGAAAATCAATATGGATTAATTGGCTCATTTTTCATTCTAAAAATTCAGAGATAGTTAGAATTATTTTTTTTTACATCATCATATTGATTTTCTTCAACTGTGAAAGTTTCCTTTCTGTTCCAGAAGGATTTCATCTTCAGCCATGGCAAATCTACCCATTTCTGCAGCAAATCAGACAGACAGTGTACAGACAACAGCTCCTCTTTTACTAAGCTGCAGACAATTTTTATCCAGTGAAGCAAGAGGAAAATATTAATGAAGTCAGTTGATAATGAGACAAAGTGTGTAACAAATGTAAAATTCTGGACAGTGAGAGGTGTTCTCTATATGATAGGCACTGTAATGGCATAGATTTTACTTTCAGTTCCATCAAAAGGTGTCTCGTTAGCTCTAAAGATTGATTTCCAAAATAGTCAATGCTAATCAGTTGTCCTGCCCCAAGATTTCATCAGAGAAATGCAATTAAATGACTTTATCAAGCACTAAGGCAATATAGGTCAAGTGTAGGGATTGCAGTTTATTACAATCCAATTTCTTGAATTCATTGGTGCTTGACTTTGCACAGGCTACAGGTCTGCAGAGATAGCAAGATAGGTGGGCAAGGGAGGAGTCAGTAGGCTGTGTCTGCTGTGTCTGTTCATTTTCTAGATAAATTAGTAACAGAAATCACTACCAGTAAAAATGGAGAGGTTGCATGAGATGATTTCTCTGGATGTTTTTGTGTGTTCTTTTCACCACACAGAAAGGTTTTCTCTTTGTTTGGGAGCAGTGAAGAAGATGAAGGAATTGTTCTTGCACTGAGGAGAATAGACTCATTGATGTAGGAATGGAACAAATTGATAAACCAATACAAAATCCAGCCCAACTGCAAACCTTGTGGCTCCAGCTGTGTTATATTAGATGCATTGTTACAAACTACATCCTAGGAATATTGTAACTCTTAGGATAGCTGAAAAGAATGATATTCTAATCTCATATACCTGGAAAATGGCCCACAAAGAAAATATTACTACATATGCAAATAACTCTCATCACTCAGACAGCCACTGGCATCAGAGCTCCACAGAACTGAGTTTTCCATTTCAATTCTTGGGCTTTTTTTTTTTCTGAACTTGTCAACTTTTTTGGTATATCAAAAACCATTGAAACATAGTACAAATGGGAAAATTGGTAGAATATTTCATTTTTTGCCTTCATACTGGCAACTTCACCAGAAAGCCTGAAAGCCTTTCTCAGGCTGAATCAGAAAACAAAAAGCAATTTCTATGGCCTTTACCAGAATATATTCCAAACATACTTAATTTGAATCATGAAAATTATTTGCATATCAAAACAAAAGAAAATAATTTTGATTTTCACTGAAGTATTGTATTGCTGTTTTGTAAATAAAATAATTCTCATTATATTGACAGGGTGGGAAGGATCTGTATATTTGTATTCTATGTGGTATACAAGTACCAATATTTTAAATGTGTGCAGTTCACTTATCTCTGTCTATTGACCTTGTCATTCTGATCCCACCGAGAAACTAGGAATTGTACTTTCACATCTTTTATTTACACACAGGCTGAAATTAGTTCTATGGCCTATGGGTTCCCCGAAGCTACTTCTGTGATTCACTGAATTGCTTCGTAGTAGATACTGCACATTAGAAATGAAATAACTGCCAGCAGCAGTTCCTTTCTGACCAGAAAGCAGTCTGCTTTCTTTAAAACATGTTACAAGACGTGTCTTCAGGAGAAAATGAATATTAATTACAAGCTTTAACTAGCCATTGTGGATGAGAGTGAACTATACTTGAGCTGTACCAGGAGAAGGTACCAACTTAGGCTTAGAATAGTTTTTTGTTAACTTTCTCAGCATTATTTGCTTGTATCCTGCTGGAACATTAAACCACTTAACCTGAAGCAATTTTGATACATACTTAAATAAAAATTTGCAGCTGCTTTTTAGAATACATTTTAAAATCAAAGAGATCAATAATGTAGCAAATTAGAGCATGCCAATCCTACAGGATCCGAGATTGTTACGAAACTTCCAGCCAAGGAATTCAGCCATATCCCTGTCCTGGTTTAGGATGAGACCTGAGCAGGAAAGCCAGAAGAAGCACACAGCTGAACAGACTCCTGTTCAGCAGGAGACCATGCAATTGGCATTGTACATACGTGTCTTTGCACAAAATTGCAGAAATCCTCCTAAACAAATCCTCTCAGTAGCAGTAAGTCAAAAAATATTTAAATATTCTGTGTTCTTAGAAATAAATAAGATTGCATAAAAAGACTCTTCCAGAGCAGGAATTCCATTGGTATTTACTAAAATTTCTCAAATAAATCTAAATTAGAGAAGTGTGTTTTGACTTCTTCATTGCCATGCGCTTGGCAATGTCATGGCATTGTCCATTTCCATGAAAATGTGACGCATTTCTTGTCTTTTTCTTGTATCAGTTTGTAGTAGATATTGATTTAAGTGTTGTATGCTGCCTGTTGTAAGCATGCCTGTAGCAATTATAATAAAAGTTACTCAGTTAAATTAATTTTTAGCACTCTGGAGCTCCTAGTATCTTATGTGACACACAGATAGATAAAATGTGAAATACCAGGGTGCATTCACTATTTTTAATAATCATGTATAAGCATTTACACATTAAAAAAGCTGGAAAAACCTTAAGTGAACTTCATCTCTTTGCAATGTTATCTTCACTCTAATCAATATTTTCAGAAGTCCCAGACCACCAAGAAAATGCACGGACATCCAAGACCATAATCTTTGGAGCCAGATACTCTTCTGCTTGTGCCCACACTCACAGTGGTTGCATGCCATTCTGAACAATTTGAAGGGGAATGCTAGCAAACTATTTTAATTAATTCCAAATTGAGAAAGATAATACAGCTTTCTAGAGCACTGTGGCCATCTTCCAATGTTAATAAAATTCTCACTTCTGTAACACATAACCCTGAACCACATAGCTCCTTAAGTTCCAAACTATTTCATGACAAATTTGACATACTGGGTTTTATAGGCGTAACACAATTTTAAACACAAAAGAAAAATAACAATGCACTATGCATTGTGACCATTTTTAGAAACACTTAACACAGTCACAGTGGTTCAGGTCTTGTCTTGCTTGCAAAGAGCTTTATTTTTCAAATTTAATCCAACAATCATGGAAAATATCAATAGACAGTATTATGCTAGTATATAACTTTATGTCACATTTGCTTCTCAGAGATAGTAAATCCACCAACACCACCAAAATGAAACAAATATTCAGATATGATCAATTTACAGACCTTAAAATTTTAAAACAGGAAAGCCTGAAAGAAAAGAGGTACCATTAAAAATCTAGTGAGCATTAAAAGTTAGTTACACACACTATAAACACAAAAATCATGCCTGTGAGATGCTACTGCATAATCAGATATAAAACCAAAAAGTTTTAGAAAAATTATATTCAGAAAGGTGGTGGGGGGGCCTCAATTTTAAATTAGTTTGTCTTTTATAGAAACTTATTACTTTAACTGTACATGAAAGAAGGGGAAAGGTTATGTTGCCAACACATAATAAATATTCAGTATTCTAAAGAAAAACTACTTGTGGCATTTTTGGCAAAACTACAGGCACATTCTATAGTATTGGATCAAAGTTCCTATGATATGATTTACTAAAAATGTGAATTAGAAACCACTATATTTGGAAAAATACCATTTACAGAAGTTCATATGTTCCCAAGATTTCAGTAGTAATAAACATCTGTATTTAAAAAATGCTTTGTGTAAATAAAATATCTAAGGTGACAATCTTGGCAAGAATCTATCAGATCTTACTCTCAATTCATTGAGTGAAAGACTGATACACAACAGTCATATTATTTTATGAATGATTATTTATGACTTCCATTTATGACCAAAAAACAACACTGAAGAAATCTTGGTTAATGCACTGGCCCAGACCTTCCAGCATGCCTGGTCATTGTATAGCTCAGAATTATCTATAGAGCTCCTCCTTAAAGCTCTTCTGCTTTTCTCCTGTGTCTAAAAGACACATAAAATTTGAAGTATTAATTAATTTCCTTCAAGACCATCTATAAATACCTTAAACAGCTTTTTCTCCTGTTGTCTGTTTATTCTGGAAAGTGTTCACACTCAGTTCTTTTCATTTGTCACCCTAGAAACTGCAAGTCACCTCCAAGCCTATGTTCATGATCTCCAAATAAGACTGGAGGAAAATATGTTTACATGGTTCTTGGTCAGGACAATCCAATAGCTCGTATAAAGTTTGCAGTATTATCAGAGAACCTGAATATTGTACTGAAATGAGTATCAATAGAAGGCATTGTTAGGCCTTATAAGACTATAAATTAAATATAATTTTTTCCAAAGAGGAAACCTGTTTTTTCAAAGAGCATTTTCTCATTATTTCACTGACTGATGTAATTATAAATAAAAAGGCAAACTTTCAAGGCAGGTTATAAACCTCTGCTCTAAAATTTTTAAAATACCCACTACCATTAGACCTACCCCAAAATCTCTTCTACTGATTGCTCACAACAGCTCACTAATGACAGAAGTGAAAGAGAAATTCTTTGGTATGGAAGAGGTATTTCCAATCTTTCAATGAAACAACACCAGAAAGAATGCCTTAAGCAGATATTGGAATGTGATCATTTCTTGTCAGTCTGGAGGAAATGTCAATCTGAAAGGGCATAAGGACAAAAGAAAATGGAATATTGCAGTATAGTATTGGCACCGAGGATCTTCATCAAAGATGAAACTTTGATGAAAAGTCCAAGAGATGTACCAAATTTTAAAGCAAATATCTGCTTTGTTAGTTCAGGTTTTCTGAGAAAATCTCACTGTATCTTCCTGCATATGGGAGAAAACATTTCCTGATAAGGAGCAGTTGTAGGGGGGGTTGATAATTTGGAAAAAGCAGAAAATGTAGACCCACAGAACTCAGCTTTAAAGCGAGGGTTTTAAGCCTAGAAAAATAAGTTTGGGTCACACTTCAGTTCAGGCAAAAGTTTAGATCAAACAACTTGCATAGAGCCCCATTACAGATGTGCCAACAAGCTGAACTCCTCTGGGTCATGGTTAGAAATGTTCATTGTTCATGCAAATAGAAAATACTTTATTTCTGGTTACCCACAAGCTTCTCACTTTCTTCTTCTAACTGAACTAAATGTCTCTAGGGCCCATAAATGTAATGATATAGTTACGATGGTACTATGACAGATAGAGATGCTTTAAATATTTTTTAGAAATTTATGGCACACTTTAAATAATAATGTTGCTGCATCAACTGTTTGATTTAAGCACCACTATATATCTTTCACTTCAAGACTGAAGTAACCCAGGTAAGTTAGGCAGATTGGAAATAATGTGGAAGGGACTTGAAATATGTCCAAAGTGGATCATCAATAGTCAGGTTTTAGATTCATTATTATCTGACCTCAAGCTCAAAATCCATTTTCTTTTCAAACTCCCCGAGATATTTAGGTATGAGAACTAAAAGAATCCTCCTCTTTTTTATAATGAATGGAAAGAGAGCTAGAATAAACCAGCACAACCCCATCCCCCCAGTGAAAATTTCACTCAACATTTTAACTAAAAAAAAAATTGGTATGGCTCATGCATCTCCCCTGGGCAATGTTTGACACTTAAATCATCACAGATTTATCTGAAATTGACAATTTCAATACCAAAAAGTGAGGGCTTCTTCATCTCCAAGAGGTGGGACACTATCCAGATGTGCCAGACGTGGTCTATGGGAAGTGTCCAATAATGTATTTGGAAAAGTACCTGCAGGTAGTAATGATTCTTGGAGAATGATTATCTTTGGGTGGGTGAGGTGGCTGTGATAGTATTGAGAAAACGCCTGATTATCAGTGGAACAGCTCCATTATGTAAATATGATTTCATTTAAATACTGAATAGAAAATGAAGTAGAACATTTGAAGGTATTCATCACTATGGCAGTGACAAAATCCTCTCTGTTCCATGTTACCAGAGATTTCATGAATAAGACCTGATAGATTAACAGACAGAAAACTTTATCTCAAAATCCTGAATTCTTTAAAATATTTTTTCTCCAGGAGAGAAACTAAATCAGCATAAGAAAGAGAGTCAGTCGCATATAGTATCTGCATGATTCCTAGAAAATTAAGCAAATAATTGTGGGGAAGAATAAAAATAAAAATCAATTCTATCTTTGTCAAAAGTGGGAAAAAGATTTCTCAAACACATAATAACTCAAGATAAGACATATGGTTTGTTCCTTGAGGTCCTAGGTATACTGGAATACACTGAGCTTTGCCATATTACATCAGACTATTTAGTTTCTCTGTTTACTATGTTGATTTGCTTATGTTAGTACTAATCTTTCCTATAGGACAAGGGAACAGAGTACAGGACAGAGACAGATAAGGACAGGTCTCCAAATCATTTAAATCATATGCTTGATTTCACTTCATTGGACTACAATAGCACCCTAAAATGAAGAACATTCACTTGGCACCTGGTTAAATATAAAAACTTAGAAGCACATTTCCTATAAAATAAATCTAGCTTTTGGTAGGATTGCAGTAGTTATTATAAAATTGGATTGTATCTCTAAATCAACAGTTCTGATATCATTCTTCAGATCTTAATTTTATCTCTCTAAAGATTTGGACAAAATGCAGAAATAACACTCTGTAGCTCCAGCAGAAGCAAAATAAAACCTAAATTCAAATACACTGATATTGATGTTAAGGGCTGTTGATACAACTATATATACACCATGAGCATATTTCTAATAAGATTCACTATAACACAAAAGAATGCCTTTTTGTCATAAGAAAGTAAAATTATACAAATAATGTGTATCAAACAACAGAAGATACTAATTTAAAAAATAATAATAATAATAAAAAAAAAAAACCAAAAAACACAAACAAACCAAAAAAACCCACCACAAGACAAACCAGATTTTAAAAGTTGTTCTATGACATTGTTTGCTAGTATGAAGGAAACTTTCAGAAATTTAAATTTTTGTGAAAGTGTGGAAAGTAGAGAGAATGTAAGTCCAGAAAATGAAATTTAAAATCATAAAAACATTTAAATAATATTTAAAGAACACTTTATGAATATATAAAAATAAGCAGTCCAACAAAAACTCTGCGGGACCAACAGGTGATTGTGGAGCTGTAAAAGATAAGGCCAAAGCTGAATGGTTAAATTAATTCTTTGTATTGATGTTCTCTATAGATGAAGTTAGACTGGTTTTCACAGGGGAAACTTTTTTGCAGAGGGAGAATTATTTGCAATTGGACTCTCAGTGAAAAAAATCTTACAACACATCAATAAAATGAATAGTAACAAATCACCATAAGATGATATTTGCCTATGACCTAAAAATATCAAATATGAAATTATCAGATGATTAATGCCACTAGAAGTGATCTCAGCGCTGAGAGAATCAATTGTAAAAGAAGTCAGTTCTAGTGGCAGGTTCCAGTTGGAGTAGAAGAAAATATGCATGAGTTAATCTGAGCTCTTTAAAAAAAATAAGGAAACTAAATGTAAAAAAAAAAAGTAGACAAATAAATAAATATGGTATAATGAGAAGAACTAACTCAGCTTTTGTAGTGTATTATTGTGCCTCAAAAAATTACCGGAGCTCTTTGAGAAATTGAAGAGCATAATTGCATGGGAGATATGGCTGACATTATTTACTTGAATATTCAAAAAAGTTTTAACAAAATTCCTTAGAAAGGGTTCTGATAGACAGTAAGGTATTTGGAATAATAGGAAAGATATTTTGCAAGATACTTGATATCTTAAGGGACATAAGGACATAAAGAATACTAAGTTTAAAAAAAATCTTCTGTGAAAGGAGTTTTCTGAATACATCAACAAGCATATGGATAATTGTTTTATTCAGAGTTTACAGCAGACTCTGGGGATACTGATGAAAAGATGACCAATTTTGCTGACAATGCTAAATTATTTAGCATTATCAAAACAAAAGCCAGCTGCAACAAGCTACAGAAGGTTATCATAAAAACTGTTTGGACTTGGAAAATATCCAAGGAATATCAACAGCCACAAATACAAACGAGCTATGATGAGTCTAAATCAGCCATGTTCACTCAAAACAGAGTTTTGGGAGTCTTTAACACATCTATACAAGCTTCAGCTCAATACTCATGAGAGATCATGAAAGCAGCAGAATGGTAGACATAGTTGGATACAGAATCCAAAATAAATGTTGTTGAATATTGAATGCAGTCCTACTTCCCCACATCTGAAAATGCACTCTGGAGAACTAAAGAAGATACAGAAAAGTGTACCTAGGAGGATAAGAAGCTGTCATTTAAAGTAGAGAGACAAAGACTTCTAGGTAGAAAAGAAACACCCGTGAGATTAATATGATCAATACTTATAAAATATTGCCTTGAATAAAGTATACAGAGAACTGTTCCCTGGTTCTCATCATGAAGGAACCTAGGTGACTTTGTTATCAAGTGTCAGGCTTAAAGCAAACAAAAGGAAACACTTTTCACAAAGCGCATAATTAAACTGTAGAACTTATAGTTACAGGATGTTGGAAATGTCAAAAGCTTAGGTGGGTTAAGAAATAATTAGAACAAATCTTCTGGAAGAAAAAATTAATCAAAGGCTACTCTATAATACACATCAAAAAAGCCCATTTTTCACTTACAAAGTCTTGGAGTTATGGTTTGACAAAAGTCAGAAACAGTAGCAGGAAAATTTTACTTTCTCTTTGACCTGTTCTGTTATTCTCTCTCAAAGCTTTATCTATTGATCACTGCCAGAATATTGGTCTACTTAAATCTTTGTATTTGTTCCTATATTTGTGCTCATTACTTTGTTTCACAAAGGGCTTTCCTTTGATCTTTGAGATGACTTGATAAGAAGGAAACATTAAAATAAGAGCAATGATTACTCTGCGGAGGTATTTTTGCTAGAGATACTTACTGAAGCCATCTCCTAATCAAATTAAATATCTGTCCTAATTCACAGGAAACATCCTTAACATTTGTGGCAGCCTCAAGGCAGCTTTATCAACAATTTGTACAAAATAGGGGTCATTGCCCATGCACCCTGTGACCTATGCTTTTCTGCAATCTGCTTCTAGGTGCATCTCCAGGCACTGATTCTGTTTTATAACAAAGTCGTTTGCATCAGTCTAGGAACTTCAGCTGGCAAGCTTGAGTTTTAATTAATACAGCCACTCTGAGGGATTGGCCCCCAGCTCCTGAAGAACTTCCATGAACACTGGGTTCACGTGTTTTCTGAGCTGACAGTAAACAGTTGAGAATTATCAGGGCCTTATTAGGCATTTCTCTCTTGAGCACAAGAAATTATCATTTTGGCATTAAAAAGTAGAGCCATAAAGCTCTACACCTGGCCTTTAAGAAATCAGTTTATGTCACCTGGAATTGTTAGGCTTACACAGGTTTCCTGAGAGAGGTTACAGTTAATGAAGTTTCCACACATTTCACAAAAAAACCCCACATTTCACAAAAAAAACCCGACATGAATCTCTAGACATTTTAGCAGTATTTGTTTAGCACCAAACATTGTGAAAAAGTGTGATTTTAAGGTTTTTTCCAGGTGTTAGACCGCAGTTATCTTTTATCAGAGTAACATTACACAATGTGGGCCAATATTCAATTGCTACAGGAATAATCCACCTTATAGAACTACAATATTGGCACTTAGGGAGGATGTAACTCAGTCATTAGCCTTACAATTAATGTTAGAATTCATACTTTTATATTCAGTCACATGATTAATATAGGTATTTATATCCAGATGCTTTGAGGATATTTCTTCCCAGAAGGATATTATAAAATGTTTTGCTTGAGTAACACCCAGAGCTCTTAAATGTTGGACCGGGCTGAAACCTCCAGTGAAGTTATGCAAAATCTGAACTATACAAAAGTGGGTCAAGTTGAAGATAAGCAGTAACATTAAGATAGCCAGGCTAGCAAGGAGATGAAAAGTTCAGGAGCAGTGCACAAAAACACAAGCATAAAAATAGCTGTGTTCTTAGCAGAATGATTACACAGAGCTCATTTGGAGGCTGCAGACAGATGTTCATCTAGCAAGAACAGTGATAGCTGAAGTTATGAGCAACCCTAAGAGTTTCCTCCTGTCTGTTCCTGAGAGCCTGCCAGTTCTGCAGCTTCTGGGCACAGTGGATCATATGAGAACCCCATGAGGAGTCACAGTAGTAATAAACAGCAGATGAAGGCAGTCTGACTTTGCCTGAAGTGGATAAGGGAAAGCTTTCAGACTCCTTTGTCCAGCAGAGAATGGGGATGTCAATGATGGCAACTTCCAGCTGGCAGATTATAGGTATGGAGAGCTGAGCACAGTAACATCCTCATTCATCATTGGAAGACATCTTCTCATCACTCTAGGGAGATTAGACATTTAAAATTATTTAGAAGCTTAACTTTTTTTTCACCACCAAGTCACATAAAAGGAGGGGGGGCAAGAGGAGATGTTTGGATGTACGCCTTTATGTCCCTTCATATGTAAATATGAAATATTTATAGATATGTGATATGTAAAGAAACATTTATGTATATGTGATATGTATAATTATGTGATAAGTAAAGAAAGTTTGAAAATATTTTCTTTTCACTCTTCTTTTAAAATGAGAAAATTCAGTCTTTACCTGTAGACTAGAAGGAAAAGAATCATTTTACAGAAGTCAGAAATGTGACCAGAGAACAGAAAATATTATTAATGCAAAACCTAGTATTTAAATATTTATGATTATTCTACCAAAATCAGGTGAGATTTTCCATATTACCACTAAATGTATGCAAGATTACAAAAAGTAATAAAAAAAAGAGACATGCCTGTTTTCACTAATTCTTTGCAAATCACACAGACTTAATCCCTTGTGTTTATCCCAGATCTCCTTCATTATCCGGTCTCTACAATAAATGCTGAAACATTCTGAGGAAGTTGCTTAACGTCATTTGGCCAGGGCCTGTTATCACATTATAAAACTGAAGTATCTCAGGAAAACACAGCCTCTTTTACAGTAGTACAAGTCGTACTTGTCCTACAGTTATTTTATACTTAACCTTCAAGCCACCATGCTCTAGGATATAAACCAATCATCACTGACAGAGATTAACAAGAAATTTCCTCTACAGGCAGAGTATTTCATAAGTGCTCACTGCAGGGACTCTTGCACTTTCCTCTAAAGCATCTGGTAACGGCCATTGTCAGATGGAATAATAGCATAAGCAAGCTGTTAGTCAGATCTGGAATGGCTCCTCTTGCACACTAAAGCTTTTCTCCCTGATCTGCCTGTACATTTTCCCTGCATTTTGAAAGAAGCTATATAGATAACGTCACACTTATTGCCAGTTAATTAGTAAAATCTTTCTCTTATTCTTGCATAATTTGGTTGAAAAACAGTAACAGCCGTTGCAGAGAATCATAATTCGTCTAAGATATCATATGCAAACTAAAAGTATTCCTCCAGACCAGCTTTTGGAAATAGTGTATTAAATAATGAAATTGAATTTAAGATTCATCTTCCAAGTGTTCCTGGAATTTTTACTGTTTCCAGAAAGAAGATATTATGTAAATATTTATTCTATTGAGAGAATAATAGTAAGTAAACAAGATTAACAAGAATTGCCTACACACTCTCTCATAAACTTTTGATTTTCACATGTCAAGTTAAATAAAATACAAATTTCTCTGGCAGATATCTGAATCCAGCATTAATATTCTTTTAAAGGAGTTGTCCATACCATTCGTTTCCTTAGGAATGACCTAGTTCCTTGAGGAGCATTTCACATCACTAAGCAGAAAAAGAGAGATGCTAATTTAAAATCACATCATGTAAAAGATGATAAAGATATTTGTGTACATCTAAGAGTTACATTCCTATACTGATTCTGATTTAATTGGAAATACTGACAAATGCTGTGTAGAAAACTACAACTCAAAAGTAGCCTGTACACATGTATAAACACATACATAGATATACATTAATATCTATGACTGTTTATGAATACAGTTTTATATTTTTGTGACTGAAAGAAATAGGCCTAAATCACAGAAATTCATATTTGATAACAGATACTAGCTAAATTATTTTCTTACCGGTTGCAGTTCAGTTTCTAGTTTAATGAGGATTCTTAACATACATGTCAGTTAGTGAAATGAGCTTATGGCAAACATTCCAGCAATACAGTTTTTAAAAACCATGAAAAATTTTGAAGATTAATTAATCAGTCACAGCCCAATGAGTTTGTTGTTCTGATTGCATCCAGACACTGAGTGAGTTTTTATGAGACCTGTCTGGGAAAAACAACTTATTTTGCCTTTTTAGTTCTTTGAAAAAAACAGTATCTTAGATACTACTGTCATAAACACTGGCATCTATACAGGAACACTGCCACTGACAAGCAATGGAAACTAATGATGATTTTACAGTGTGGGTACAAAGATTACTCAGCAGTGGCTACAAGAAAGCTCAGCTGTGTGTTTTGCTCCTTGGCACTCACTTGGAATCAAAGTATTGATGGAAAACCTATTTTCATGGGAAAAAGTAAAGGACAAAATTATAACACTTGTTTACTGAAATTCTGAGTCCAGTATCACTGCCTGGCTTAAAATCTGAGCCAAAAATCTAGTATAGTTTGGGTTGCATTCTTCTTCCAATGACTGATCAGGACCCTGAAGGTGGTGTTAAAGCACTGCTTGTTTCTAAGTTGCTTTTTGCTTCTTTACAAATGCATCAAGTTTTGCACAGGTGAAGCATAAAATAAAATTACCTGGAAAAGGCAATGCCTAAAGCAGAAATTGCCATCTTCCTAATACTCAATGATTGTATGAAAAATATTAACCTGGTGGAATTATTCTATAGTGCATCAAAGCACATTATATTAATTTTATTCATTATATTCATCTTGAATAATTTGCACTGGGGGATTCATCTTTTATAAAAGTATGGGTGTGTCATTTATCCTAATCAACCTGATATTTAATTCTCTTTCACTGTAGTTTATCAAAATGTATTGGTATTATGCAATAACCATGCACTCACATTAAGAAAATGTATCAAGATACCAACTTGGAATATCTCAGATTAGAATTGTGCTTTACATGGTATGGATGATAGTAAAGACAGTCACACACTGCTCAAAGAACTCAGCATTCTTCTTATTATTATAGTTATTATATATGGTAATATAAATGCCCACAATCTAAAAAAGAAAGAAAGAAAGAAAAAATGACCGCAACATTTTCATTTCATAAGTTAAAAATTTAGCACACACTCTTAAAGTTCATTATTTTAGATCTCTCCACACAATGGATTTTCAAAGTCATTTTATCTGTATTGTTTATTGTGTAACTGAGTGAATTTTCTCCTTTTAAGAGGAATATACTTGTATTCATATGAATAACGATTTTTCTTCCCACCTATAATCACTGCATTAGTATTTGTAGTTCTTTTTGAAGTGTAGTAGTTTTTAAAATTAAGGCAGAAAAATTTCTCTGTGTTCCAAATATGTACTTGGAAATGTTTTAAAAACCTTCAGCTTTGGCCTAAACTCATTGGATAACACTGGCAAAATTCATTGATGTCTGTAACAGCCTCTGGTAAATGCTTTTGAGTCAGGCCACCAAAAAAATTTGACTGAATTTAGAATATTTTTTTTAAAATCAAAAATATGTGAATCTTTTTGGTTTGTGCCTTAGGTCATTTATCAATCTATTTTCCAAGTGTTTTCCACTATAGCTCTCAGGCCTAGAAAATTTATTTTAAATGAAAATTGAGATTTCTGGATATTTGTATCAAACATGGATGGGAGTCACAACAGAAAGACACGATACTATAATTCTCATCCCAAAAAACTATGGAATTCTCATATTTGTTTTCCTGGGTGGAGAGGTCAGCCAACACCAAGCCTTCTTAAAATCCCACCTTGATGGAATATGCTTTAAAAGAGATGTTTTGAAAAGTGTCAAACAAAAGTATCTTGAATTTTCCACTGGACAGAAGAAAAGGTCCATCTGCACATGGAAAGAGAAGTTCCTAAATACTCATCAAACTGTCTGCCACACAGCATTTGTGGAACTATTTTGATAGTATTTTGTGCAAATTTCAGGAAATTTATATGCCTTTCCGATGTTTCACAGTCTACTGAAACAACATAGACTGATATCACTTATTTTGAAGAACCGTATTTATTTTTTAAAACATCATTTCCAGTAGGGTAATACATGTATTAGAAAAATGGCAGTATAACCCATAAAGGAGAGGAACAGGGCTCAAAAATATATAAAAAAAGATGATACACAAAACCAGCTCTTTCATAAGTTCCTGTATTTTACAAAATTAAAGGGAAATTTGGACCAGGAATGCCATATTACATCTACAGAAATAGGCAAAGTTCCTAGTAAAGTTTTTCAATCCTCTGTTGCAGCTCTTTGGTCAGGTTTGAATGGGAATCCTGCCATCTTGTGGTCACGGATTTCTCTACAAAACTCCATTCGACAAATTAATGCTGAATGTGAATACACGGCTTTTGCAAAGACTCATTAAAAATAAATTTATGCTTTAGCAACTTCAGGATTGTTTGATAAAATTTAAATATTACCTATTCATACTAGTGCAATTTATCTCAGTAAAATTTTGCACAGCATGTTACCTATAAAGATAATTTTTTCTTTCTTGACTGTTTATTCTATACATTTAGATGATGTATGTAATTTTTATCCATTTAATGTTCACTAATTGTGAGTCTTTCTCCATGAGACTTGCCTTGTTTTATGTATATTTGGCTGTTATATATAATTTGCTATCATGCAAGATGCAAACTTCCAAGCCAGCTTCATTGAGAAGGCTCTTTTAAGATGCAATAAGTGATGGTGATTACAGATTATGAGCTCAAATTGCAGTAAAATTTGTAAATTATCATTCACTGCTGTGATGTAGAATAATACTATTTTTTATTCCACTCCAAGGGAGCAGCCAATCATAAATAAGATCTATGGGATGATGAACAGGATGGAGGCTCTCCTGCTTTGCCCCATGGCAGTCTTGTGGCAGTTTGCTAAAACTGACCACTTAAAACGTTCAGAGGTAAAAGCCAGAATTCAATTACTATTGAAATAAAGGCTTTTGAACTTGCTTAGTTCACACAGAGATCACACATCAAGGTGATATAAAAGCCTGAATTTCTTGAGAACAGCAATTTTCCATTCCATCTCTCCATTCTCCAAAACTCTCCTTTCCACCATCTGTTCCCCCAAACACACTCACCCAAATAGTAACGGCTTTCCTTACACCCTGAGAATTCCTCAATCCAGATTTCCTTTTCTGTCTCTTTGACCACCACTTTCTCAGCAGTTCACTTCCACACTTTTCACAGCCTGCATCTTTCTTCTTGTTATTTATGCCTACTTTTTACATTTACTCTCTTTGAATTTCCACTAGATTGCTAAAATGGATTGTATAAGTAACTGCAAGTGTGAGGCAGAATAAGACATGGATTAATGGGCGGCTGAGTCAAAGAGGAAGGAGACAGATTGGTGAATGAAGTAAAACTATGTATGTGGGTGATTGTTAGCACGAGAAGAAAAGTAAATCAAGTAAGTGGGTGGATGAGGAATGAACAATCATAGCTAAGCTGAAGAAGAGCAAAGAACAATTAAGGAACACTGTGAGGAAAAAGAACAGAGAAACAAACCTACTCAGAAAGGTTTCAATGAAAAACTTGGAAAAAAGAAGACAGGGAATCCTAAGTAACCGGAATTTTAAAAAGGGACAAAAAGCCACTGTGCCCAAATAAAAATTTACAGCAAAGGGTTTGAACTAGGAAATACTACAGGAACACAAATAATATGAATAGAAGATTAAAACAGTAAAAAAACTAAACTGGAAATATATTGTATGTTCACTCCTTTCATGAAAATAACTTTGCTTCAATATTAAACTGAAGGGAAACTGAAGGGAAATGGGGACTAGGTTGGGGAAGGTGATGAGAGAAATCCTTACATTCTTCATGTCATAACTCATCTTCTTATATCCCTCCACATTAGCCTATCTGTCTACCTCCAGATAAAGCCTACACCACAGACCAGGTCCATTCTTGGCATATATCCTCATAATTCCTTTGAAAATCTGATCACTTCATGCTTGGTACTGATTTTTTAACCCTGCAAATGCCATTTTTTTGAGGAAAATCCTTGACATTAAATCTTTCTCATATTTTAGAAAAAATAATCAATTTTCTGTTAGGTAGATGCCGTTCTTGAATCTTTATTTTCTTGTTGTTTTTCTATTGTTCTTAAGGCAATTGTTAAGGGGAGAATTTATCCTGTGCTTCAAATTGACATCAAAAGAAACTGAAAGGTTCAATTTCATTTTTTTTACACCTTTATCTGTGAAAAGAAGCAGCAAACACTAAAAATTAGCACTATTTTTTTTTTCTCACCATAAACTCTTGGATAGATTTGGATGCATATCCACAGACTCACATACATATAATCTGGTGACTTTTTCTTCCTTGTTACCATAGGTTATGACCAGTTATCTCCAATAATGGTATCATGATAACGAAGTGGTGTGTCTCAAAACAATCTGCACAATCCTGCCCATGACCTTTGGGTAATTATTCAATAGCTATGTAGCTAGTCTGCCATCATTTCTCACACCTGCTACGAATAAGCAAATTTTGACATCTTCTGCACATACCGCAATTACTGTATGCCTAGGACAAGGACACAATTTCTAGATTTCTTTAAAAGCAAAACCCCTTTTAAGAAAGGCAAAGAACTTAACCAAATTATTATTACAACTGTATGTTAAGACAAATACTAAATTAACAAGCTTTGATTACAGTACTCCTAGCCTTCTACAGGTCATGATGCTTTTCTAATCAATTTAACACATGGATAGACAATTTATTCAATGAAAGCTCTGTTTTGGCAGTGGGTGAAGTGGCAGAAATTTCTATCTCTAAATTAAACTTGAAGAATAAACTGCAAAAAGCAACATTTTGCCCATGTGTAATTGAAGAGCAATCCATAGTGCAATTTGTGGAAAACTTTTACTTGTTTTCTCAGTTAGACTATTTAGACCATGGGACTCACTTTGAGAACTGTGTTCTACTGGAAGTCGATGGGATCCATCTGTAAGAGAAGAGAAAGAATGTCTTGAGTCACAGTCTTTGCCAAGCTGGCAAAGAGGGCTTTAACCTGAAGCTGAAGGACATGGAGTGGTAGGAAATGGGGTAACAGCTTCAAACTGTCAGAGGGTAGGTTTAGATTAATGTCAGCAAAAAATCCATTTCTGTCAGGATGGTGAGATACTGGAATAAGTTACCCAGGTAATCTGTGGATGCAGCATCCCTGGCAGTGTACAAACCAGACAGGATGGGCCTTTGAGAAATCTGGTCTAGTGGAAGGTGTCTCTACCCATGGCAGAGGGGCTGGAAAAAGATGCTTTCTAAGATCCCTTCCAACCCAAAACATTCTATGATTCTATGATAAAATTAATTTTCTAAAACAAATATTTACAAAACTCTTTCCATAAGGATTATTAGACATTCCAAGCAACAAAACCTGAGGGTTAGCTCTAATACATATGCAGAGAAAGTCAGACTAAATAATTCCACTGTGTCAGATTATTAAAGAATAGCATTAGCATTTGTAGAAAAAAACAAGCTAAATTATGAATGTATGTTCAACTGGGGTAAAAATGTTGCTTTTAAATTATGTCTCATGAGGTCATGTTGTTGAATAACCAACTCTGAACACTTTCTAAATAAGGACATCATGTCAAGCCTATTATCTGCTAAAAGTGCCTATTAGAGTAAATGTATTCACTTACATGCTTTAGATGTTGCAGTGGGGTGAAGATTTAAAAATAACAGTAAAGGTATGTCAGTCATATCACTTCAGAAACCTTGGAACATGTTTTGAAAGCAAATGGAGAGCTCGCATAATCTTTGAGCTAAAGCATTGAATCTATAATTTGCTTAATATTAAATCAAGCCAGATACATACTGGATTAAGAATGATTCCAAGAGAATCAGTTAAAAAAATCACCTCTTTACTACATTTTTTTTTTAAAGAAGATTTGTCCTTTCTCTCCTTTGTGAAATATTCGAGTATTTAATATCTGTACACTTCCAATCACCTTTGTGGGTAAAAGTGCAACTAGCTATTTATGCAATAGTATCTAATGACAGGACATGTTAGGGAATCTGATCTAATTTAGACAGAGTAATCTTGTTCAATACTGTCTGTTTAATACCAAAAATTGAAGCTAAGTCAGAGGTAATTATGTGTACTTCACTGAAGAGAGAAGTGCCATTAAAACTAGGAAATATTAGTTCTTTCCTTGGCTTTGCTACTGATTCAATTTAGGATTTTGAGCAAATAACCTACATGTGTATGTGTATGTGTATGTGTATAAATGAGTGCAGATACATATATTTGTGCATACACAGGATGTAAATACAACGTGTGTAAAATGGGAATTTTTTAGAATGCTAAACAATCTTTTTAAACTCTTTCAAAATAAATCCCAAAGCACAAAGTATTTCAAGGAACACAACACACTACTTACCAATTGAATTCTTAAAGGACCTCAAAGGAATAAATTTATCTGGCTCTCAAATTTTTCATTAATCCAGAATACACTTAGACAACAAGTAAAGGATAGATTGGCTGTGAACTGAAGGTGACACAGCTAGATTTCCTCACAAAGAAATGAAAGACATGTACCTCACAAGGATAAAAACTCCCACATTTCTTGTTTTTTATATGAAAGTTATAGATATGAAAAACTTCAAGCTCAGGTCACTTTTGGCTACTCTTTCTTCTCAAATACAGTCTGAAAATTCAGTCTTTTATTTTCAGTTTAGGAAGTATCATATCTATGTGTGTATATTTCCAGAAGACATGCAGAAACCTTACTTTGAAATCAAGGTTTCAAAACACAGTGATTTGTTGCTTATCTCTTTAGTAAACAAATAGTAAAACTGATTTGCATCTGAACAGGAGGAAAGTGGAAATGTTAACTAAATGGGACTTGCAAGTAGAAAGGTTTTCTACTTTTCTCTTTTCTTTTCTTTTCTTTTCTTTTCTTTTCTTTTCTTTTCTTTTCTTTTCTTTTCTTTTCCTTTCCTTTCCTTTTTCTTTCTGCACTTATATTTATTTTTGTGGCATTCCCAGGAGTCTATAAATAAAACAGAACAGTGGTTCTGCTTTGGCAAGTGAAAAATCAGATTTCAAGAAGGACTCAAGATCAATAGACTGCTATTTTGTAGATGAAGCCTGGAATATTAGTCCCAGAAGGCCAATATATATCTTTAGATGGAACTCCCAAGTATTACTTTGTTCATACTTAAAATATTTATGCATATACATGATACTGCCAGCTTTAAAAGCATTAATTTCTATCTGTATGGATTAGGAAAATGTCTGTTATGCTCTTCAGTGAAATAATACAGATGATTTCACATACCTAGAAAACAAAATTCCATAAAAATATAAATTGCCACAATTATACATGACATCAAAACAGGAAGTAGTGTAACATCCATTAAACAATTGACACAGGGAGGAGAAGAGAAATAATCATGATTCAACCAGTTTTCATAGATATACAGAATTAGAATATGCCAATTCCAGATGCTAGGTGAAAACTCTGCCTGCCACACAGCACGTCTGCATGAGGGAAATCTCCAGACAAGCCTTTTTTTGGGGGCACCACAGGCCAAAAACCTCCTCCATTACAAAGGAGAAAAATTTCCCAATCTGCCTAACATGGCCAGTGTACAAGGACTTCCAAGAGATTTAGTCTTAATGCAAAGCTTCCCACTGTGAACTCCTTAGAGCATAGCACTTGGAGAAGGAAGACGACATAATACTTTTATATTACTGTACTAGTTGATTTTGCCCCTAAATGTGTTATCCTTGGTGTGATGTGGTTCATGGCTCCCTCAGTCAAAAGCAAGAGATAAGAGAATTTAAATCTTTATTAGGGCTGCTTAAAGCTACTAGAAAAATAAATAAAATAATAAAAAGACATCTATGACTGCCATGAATTGACAGGTGTTTTAAAGCACAGTTAGCATCTCAAAATTTCAAGTTTCTGATGGCTATGACAGTATCTCTGTTCTAGTGACAGTATATAAGTGAAGGCTAAATGGGTTAGAAAGATTACTAATAAGCTAGAAAAACACTCTTTGGTATCTAGCAAATGCGTGCACACTTTCTGTCCAGATCTTTACTTTCTTGAAATTTGTTATTACCAAATGGAAGGAGATTATCTAAAGTTAGTTTTGGGATCAACCAGAAAACTAAAAATAATGGCAAATATTTCACTTAGGTACCAACTGTAATTCATTGCTCTCAGTAAAAACTTCATCCAGGGATTCTCCCCCCAGCTCTGATATATCAGGTGTATCATCTGTTGCCACTGGTATGTGAGGCATTATTGTTTAATGCAGAAGAAATTCTGCACAGGTATCTTGAGGTTTTGTTTTAATTATAGTGTGTAGACGATGTGAGCTGTCTTTTATGTTCACACTGCTACTGACATTGTAATGTTGCAGCACTGTGGGCCTTTTTAGCATGTATGGATGGGTCAGGCACTTTTAGTGGCAGTTTTTAAGTATTCCATGCAAAATCAGGAGGTGATTGGCAAAGAACACAGACTATAAGAGGAAGTTTGGATCTTTGCCATTATGAATGATGTGCAGAGTTACTCTATTATGAAGACACACATTCTAATAGGACAAGCCCCACCATCATCATTTGAATGCAAGCTAAATGACAGAGGAAAGTGAACCTCAGGGCTTACACAGATTACATGCTACAAGAAGATGTTAAAGTTCACTTTATAACCAGTACCACCAAGTAGCAAAGCAAGGGTTATGACATCATTTGATGCAGGACAAATGATCTTAGAGGTAGACCAAGTTTAAGGACAAAATTATCTCAGTTATCTATGACCTTCTGTTATGATTTAAGCTCAGCTGACAACCAAGACCCACACAGCCACTTGCACTCTTCACCTCCTGGGATTGGGTAGACAATCAGAAGTTCAAAAGTGAGAAAACTCATGGGTTGAGATGCAGACATTTTAACAGGTAAAGCGAAATCCATGTGCAGAAACAAAGCAAAACAAGGAATTTATTCATCACATTCCACAGGCAGGCTAGGAGAGCAGGGCTTCATCACATGTAACAGTGACATGGGAAGACAAATGCCATCACTGTGAACATCTCTTTCCCTCTTCCTCTCCCATCAGCTGTACATGCTGAGCATAATGCCACAGGGTATGTAATATCCCTTGGGTCAATTGACGTCAGCTGCCCCAGCTGTGTCCCCTCACAACTCATTGTGCCCCCCAGCCTACTCACAAAAAGCAGAGAAGGCCTTCGCTCTGTGTGAGAACTGCTCAGCGTAACAAAAATACCTCTGTATTATCAACACTGCTTTCAGTGCAATTCCAAAACCTGGCCTTGTGGCAGCTACTATGAAGAAAATTAACTCTACCCCAGCTAAAACAAACACCCCTTTTCCTTAAGGAAAGGCATTGTGCAAATAAGTTTCTTTTCCTCATTCTCATGTCAGATGGACCTATAATTCTTTATAGTAAATTCCTTGTTCTTGCATTTCTGCATATTAAATAAACTGAGTAGAAACCTTGTCTATTTTATTCAGTTACTGAGCCAGCCTTTTGTCATAAGTTCTCGCATTATTTATTATAATTAATTGTTACACTTCATTGATTATTGAGAAATTTTTTCCAAGGACACGCATAATCCCTGAGATTCATATACCTTGATATTACAAGGACCATAAACCTTAAATTAGGAAAGGATGGACTAATGCACATAAATTGCTCTCGTGTACTTTAGGAAAATCCTTAATTGTTTATACCAGAGTGATGGTGTATTTCTGGTATCTATCTATTTGCCAGTGATGCCTTTAATCTTAGCATAAATAAAACAGAACTGTTAATTCCCGTGGTTGTTAATTATGAATTAGCCAATGCAAGAAATAATTTCAGCATTTTTTTAATTCAAAAATTAGAGAACTCAAGATGGCTAGGTACAGCAGCAACTCTAATTAAGTTCCTACTCTTAAGACAGGAAATTATTTTCTTTAGTCTGCACTTAGTAGAATCATTTGAGGAATACAATATGAACAATTCTTCTCCACAGTTCTACTGCTATATTGTCATCGTAAAATCTTCTCAGTTTCAGCAGAAAACAGAGAAGTGGCAGAAAAAGAAACAGAAAATACCGAAGTCTTGAGTTCTCAGTTTTTTCATTTAGCATTTTCAGTCTTAGCCACAGAGCACAGCTTACACTGTGCAATAAACACAACAGGAGACACAATGCTGCTGAAACCATTTAAAGCACTACTTATTTATGGTTGGGCTTCAAATGAGACTTCAGCTGCCTGCCAGCTTCCTGGAGGATTTGCATTTGAGAAATGAGTTGTACCTGCAGAAAACACATAGATTTTAGGGATGCTACAGTGAAGGATGGCAGTTTTAAAGACAGTTTATTTCTGTCAATTCACTTACCTATCTAAGACAATATTAATTAAGGTTTTCAAGCAGGATCTTCTTTGGCTCTAATCCTACTAGGCAGAGTGTTACATTCTTTCTATGTTTCCAGTGGAAAACAAATTTCTCCCTAGCCCCTGAGTCCATTTCACAATATGTGAGGCAGACACGCTAAATAAAGTAAAGAAATACCTTTCCCAGTACTTCACTAGATGATAAAGTAGCCAAGAGGCAAACAGGTCTATTTCAAACACTGTTACATGTCAGTGGAGCTCTTATTGGAATATTAAGTAGGCTAATGATTTTTAGAAATTTGTTTTTACTTAGAAGAAAGTATTTTTGAAAAAAATCATTATAGCTGCCCATTGATTTCATTAAATATACAAAGCTCAGTTTTCCTCTGAAAAGTGAATTGATTCAATGATTTGCAAACTATCTCCTCAAGAACTCTCCTCCAAATTAAATAGCTAATCACACCACTTCCTTCAAATAAATCTGACTGGAAGGCTGGCAGTGCCCTTTGCACTTTAGAAAACTAGTGCTTTCTCCTGACAGGACACAGCAAGGGTTTGTTAATGGGTCACCTACAAATGCCTTGCTGCACTCCCTACACTGTTACCTAAGAACTATGTGTATTGAACAGGCCCTAATTGATCTCAACTGCCTGGGCCAGAGAAATTCACCAGGACCTGTATCAAATACATCTACTGAGTGGACAGATTAAAACCTTCACCCCATGGAGCCCCTAGTGGAATAAAATGCCTGTGGCACCCTTTGCTCGCCCTCGTACCAGAGGCATGGTGGCAGCTTTCTGCCAGAGCTAACTTGGCAGGGGTTGCTCTTTCTTTGCTGTGTTAATCCACAGACTGGTCAGTATGTTCCTGAAAAACATGTCTTTTCAACAGTGCAGACAGAAGAAAAGAATAATTCCAGCCAAAAGAACTTTTCCCCTGTATTTTGATATTTATTTTCTCTTTGAAAAACATTTATCTGGGCAAAAAGAAAGATATTTTTGCAGTAGTGATTTTAATTTGCTATTTTCCCTCTCTCACATAAACACACTGCTGTAAAACACTGTCCTCTGACAACAGAAATCAATAGACTCTTCATATCTTAAAAAATATCAGGTAACACTTCAGTGATTAGGGGATTGATTCTGTTGTGCTGTTGTCATCTGGAACAAGTGAACTGAATCCAATGAATTTATATTGCTGTAAGATCACAATCCAGCCCCCTACCTAAGATGTTTTCCTTTTCTTCACAATCCTATAATAAGAAAAAGTGGAAAAAAACCACTTCAACAACATTGTACGTTTTATTTATAGTTTGCACACCAAAAGAACACATCTTTTCACAGAGCAAAGGACTTCAGAAGAGTACTCACACTTCTTCTCTTTCAGCACAGGCACATACATACACATATAGATATATACATTTGTAAGTATATACATTTCTACACATATGCAGACACATCTACAAACATTCACAGAACACAAATACACATCTCCATAAGCATCCATGAGAATCCATAGATTAACCATCATTTTAATATAAATATCTGTCATAAAAAACAATGAATATGTAGCAAAATATTTTTTCTTTCCTTCCATCCTTTTTAATTTTTTTTCCCTGTTCTGGAGCTCCACAAAAAGTTTAAAATTTTGTCTGCATACAGGACTTTTCTCCTTCTCTATTTAGAAGAAAGCATTCTGTATTTAAGCAAATTCCCTATTTTCCTAGATTTTCAGATATCTTTTAATATAAAATGTTGAACAGGGGACTTCTGGATATATCCAATTATCAAATATTAAATGTTAAATTTGTAACTGCAGATTTTTTTGTTTAGACATTTCAAATAAAAATAGGTTTATGAGTCAGAAGAGAGAAGACATGCTGTCTGGTTAGCTAAGCATTGAAGAAATAGAAATTAGATTTCATATTATCTAAGGCAGGTTAGTTCTTTAGCCCCTTGAGTGTCTTTTTAGTATCCAACCACCTCATAATTTTTACTTGCAACTTTGCTTATAGCTCTTATTCATCACTACTGATTACCAAAAGAAAAAAATCCAACACATTCTGCCAAGTCCTCAAGCTTTCACCATCCTGCCTTTAATAGTCTATTCTTTGCCTAGAATAGTTTGCTCTGGTGCAGTTCAAAATAAAGATAGAAAAGTTGTTGATCACTTTATTCCAAAAGGACTCATATTTGATCACTCAAATCTAGAACCTCTACCTCCCCAGTCAGTCGCAACTTCCAATATAAATAATAAGGTAAAAGGCACTTTGAAAAAAATACCTGTTTCCCCCCCACTCCACACAAACACACAGTTTCAGTTGATTTGCCCAAAAGTCAATTAATAGAACATGTGAAATTTAAGGATGTTTCCATGGGGAAGCCATCTGTTTTATGTTTTATCCTTTTCAGAATACCATTTTATATTTCAGCTTTATGTGCACTGGTTGAGATTTATGATATTTTATGTAAGTGACCCATTGTGATGAATATTACAGATGATGATAGGCTCGTTAAGCACATCTCATTTTAGTCAAACTGCAAGTGGCATTTTGTTTATATGGTTCATTTCACCAACAAATTAGATTCCAAATTGATGGCTTTCTGGAATGACTTTGTTCATCAATTTCTAGACTAGGCAATTACAAAGACTATACTAGTAATTAATAAGCCTCTGTATCAACAATGTTTTTAAACTGCTTGACAGTAGAACTGAAGCTTACTGGAATTCAGATGTTAATTTTCAGGGTCTATCAGAGCTTCCAGAATTTTATAAAAGAATATCTCATAGACTATCAAAGAATATATTTTCATAGTGCAAAAATAAAAACCTAACACCTCATATTGAGATAATACCCTCTTCTCCTCTTAGCCTTATTAGAAAGAAAAAAAAACCACACTGCACTTAATTTGTGAACTATTCAAATAAGAAATTCCGTGTTTTTTCAGGAATAAGTGAGAAGAATGATGGTGTTTAGAATTAAGTTTTGATTTACCAGGGAGTTGGTGAATGACATTGATGAAAGTCTAGGATTTGTTTGCATATCAAAACCTAACTCAGAAAGAACAAGCTCATGCCAAACGAGCTTGAATTCCATGGAGCACATTCCCACAGTGAAGTCAGCACTTTTCCTCTGATCCCTAAGTGAGGAAAAAAGACCTCTGACTGTGCCTTGCAGAATACAACAAAGTGAGCTACAAACCTCATGTCAGAGTGAACTCTAACGGGTGCTTCTGTTCTTTGTATGTTAAATAAGGAAAACAGCATTTCCTCTCTTACTAGGTTGATGTGTACCAAGTAAAAGGTTGTGAGGCTATCAGACATGATAGCCGCATGCTCCATGTAATTAATTTAAAATTCATGTTAGGTCTTTTCATTGTACTGGTTGTACTGGTCTTGGGTGGGACAGAGGTTGTACACAATAACTCATATAGGGCTGTGGTTTGGATTTCATAACAGGGAGATGTTTTAGCTGTTCCTGAGCAGCACTCACACAGCATCAAGGCCTTTTCTGCTTCTCACATCACTCCACCAGCAATGAGACTGGGATGCACAAGAAGTTGTGAGAGGGCACAGCCAAGACAGCTGACCCCATTGATCCAAAGGATACTACATTCCATATGGTGTCATACTCAGCACATAAACCTGGAGGAAAAAGGAGAAGAGCATCACGTTCATAGTGGCAGCATTTGTCTTTCCAAGTCACTGTAACTCATGATGAAGCCCTGTTTTCCTGGGGACAGGTGAACACCTGCCTGCCCATGGGAAGTGGTGAATGAATTCCTTGTTTTGGTTGTTTGTGGGTGCAGCTTTTGCTTTATATATTAAACTGTCCTTATATGAATACATGAATTTTCCCATTTTTAACCATCTAATTCTCTTTCCCCTCCCATCAGGGAAGAGTGAGTGAGTGGTTAACTAGCAACCACGGTTTATCCACAACCAAGGTCAAATCTAGCCTGTGCCACAGAATTTTTTTCCACTATCTTCACAAAGCTGAAATGTTACCTGATGTGCCTCAAGATTTCAAAAATATTTTCATGGGAGTCTCCGTGTATAAGATTATCTCCTATTTCTTCATCTGTCCTGACCAAGATCACCTTCCCAATTGTGGGACCAGGTACATTGTCTTGCAGGATGTTTCTAGGGCAGGTATTTCACTGCATGGGACATGCCACCTCAGAAGGAATTATACCAGCTTTCTGTCCAAATGCCCAGGTGATTTCTAAATTAGAATTTTGAAGGGCTATTAACCCAGAACGTAAATCAGAGCCTTTGGGATTCAAGATAAAAATTAGGAAGGGAAATATAACCTTAGCTTTCTTATAGGAGAGAAAATATTAACCATCAGCATTTGCTAAAAATGAATACAAATAGCTCATGTCCTTGCAAGCTCTGAATATCAGGCTGTGGCAGAAACTATTAATCTGGCTCACAGTATGCATCCCTGAATAGCCAAAGTGCCAAAGTATGGAGAAGAGTCAGGACCTGATGAAAATAGAAATAAAATTTTAAAAGACTCTAACGATTGCAAAGGCCTTAGATGAGCAATGAGGTGAGAGAGTAAACCAGCAACAACTCTAGCCTAATACACACTTTAAAAAGTAATAAAAACAAAGAAGCCAGCAGAAAATTGAAGCCTCAGACATCCAGAAACTGCATAAAGTAAAGACAATGGAAATGTACACTTGTATCTCTAATGTTATTAAAGGGGTTCAAGTCTGGATATTGAAGACTACATTCTCAGTCACACTATCAAATCCTGCTCAAAATGATGATCTAATATAAAATACTATTAAGCTCAGTCTATTATGCCCCACTTTCTCTCTGGGCTAGAATTTTCCATTGTATTTAACAACAATGGAATTGTACATACACTGGAATTATCTTCTGATTTTTCAAACTCCTTCTGGCTAAAATTTGGAGTTTAGCCCACTTTAAATCCAGGCAACTAATATCCAGGCAGCTCAAGCCCCTTTTGCAGCTGCTGTTCCAGGAAAAGGAATATCATTTTTCTGACTGTTGTTCTGACTTCTATAATTCTCAGCCTCATTGAGAAATTCAGTCACATGCATTAATGTGCATTAACCTGAGATAACTGTCTAGAATTCAACTTTTGCTTTTTTCCAGGCAACATGTTTTAAATCCTCCCTAAATAACTAATCAAAAGCTAACCAATGGATTTTTCACTGATAGCCTCCTTCAAATTTTGTTCCAGATTTGACTTTGAGTAGATTTGCACCTTATACTAGATATTATCTCTGGGCTAATAAACTATAATAAACTACATCATCTTTGTCAGCCATAGATATGATCCAAAAGGTTTTATGTATGAAACATACTGACCAACAAGAAAAAACAAGATTAGTTGCTATCATCATGCAAGAATTGTTACCGTTTCTTCAACCTTAACTTAAAAGGACAATTTCTGCCTAAAAACAAAATCCTTTTTCCTCATTAGTAATGGCATTTCAGGTTTATACAAACTAAACCCATGACTATTACAGCAAGTATTATTAAAAGATATATTCCACTTGGCCTTAATCATTTGGGTCATGTGGAAGACATAAACCAGAGTATGAAATAAAATGAGTTCAGCTTTCACTTAGATGAGAATATATTTCCTACATCAGAAAAGTTTGTTTTACATGCTGTATTAGCTGTTTAAATGGACTCAGTGCACATACTGTAATGAATCCACATATAATACACTGAGGAATTAAAGGCTCAGAGTACGGGAATTAAAGGTTCCATTTTTTTTTCAGGTAATTTATTTTGCATCACTGTATTATAAGATTGAGGACAGATGCTTTGGCCCTTTGCCTCAACTTTGCAGACGGTTCACCTTATTTATGTGAATACTTCCTATAAATCCAACAAGTCCCAAGGGTATAGTTAAACATGCACATAATATTGCCGGATCAGGGCCCTCGTCCTGATTTGCTATGGGGTTTTTTTTCCTGTTTCTGTCCGATTCCTTGTTTTTTAATTATCTTTCCAGATGATTACTCCTGCCTTCCAAGTCCATCTCTGTGTGGGGCCACATATACACCTAGCAGGTTATTCCTACCTATTTCTGTCTGATTCCATAATCTTGCTGCTTCAAAGCATCCAAAAGAGTTCCCTACCTGGAAATCACCTTTCTTGAGACCAGCATTTTGTTTGATGTCTCCTAGTCCTATACAAAATATAGACAAATATTTTAATTTGATAATATTTTTATTTTAACAGAGAGATTAATAAGGATTTCAGCAGATATTAAACACAGTGATATCCTTGTTTACTTCAGCAAGATTTTTCAAAGCCCTTTTAATTACCCTTCAAACTTATTACATAATCTTGTTTAGATGTCTGGGGACTCTGGGTAGTAGGAAATAAAATAGAAGTAAAAGAGTTATATGCTATTTCCAATCCAATTTCCTCATACATATTGTCCATCCCTCCATTTCCATGCTTTCTAGCCACTTTTGAGAACAATATTACCACAAATAAGAGGCGGATGCATTGTGCACATTCTTTCTCCACACTATAAACATTTTTTGCATCACTTAATTGTTACAAAGACTCAACAAGGTCAGTGTATTTTTATTAAAGCTAAGAAACAGATTTTTTTTTCCTTATCCTGGTACATGGTTCCATATTGTTTGCAGAGTAGTCCATTAGCAGCAGGAAACTATCACATTTTTGATTTTTATTGCACTGCATTAGCATCAAAGTCACATACTTTTCACTTAGCAAATGAATAGGAAAGAACTAAATTTGTTTTAGCCTTGGCAATGTCTGTAGTATTTCTGGCTAAGTAAATTAGCCACTGTCTGCCATCTTTCGATGCAATATTTAACTGAGGCCAGGAATATTTATAGGCTTTTAGTTTTCCAAATACCTCTCCTCACAAACATGTTGCAATAGTCCCTGTGTCCTGGCCAAATTCTAATACAATTATTTCCTCTTTTTAACTACTTCCAACCATCTATGTTGTTGCCCATGGCTATATTTTGCCCAAGATAAAAACATTTCATCTATGAATTGCATCACTGCTGTTACATCCATTAACAAATACTACTCTTAATATTTACTCAAGTAAAATTAAAAAGCTACTTGCAGGGAAATAACTAGTTAGCAGTACTATCCAAACTTATTTGCCCCCAGAGAAGCGTGCAGATATGGAAAATAAATAATGTTGGTCAATAGGGCTTAGGAATATGAACATTTTTAATATACTTGTGCTTTTGGAGCACAAGATGAAAAAGAAATTTAATTCATAACATAACTATGTGACATTCCTGGGTTAAAGCAAGCCACGTAGAAGGATGAAGGAAAGCTGATAAGTGGGGTTTTTTCTTGCTTTTCCACTAGAGAAGAATCAAGAAAGAAGCAGCTTAGACTATAGGTGTGTTCTGAAGGTCATTGGCGACTAACCTTAGATTTGTTTGTGTACTCTCTTTCCAAACGACTTTTTTTTTTTTTAATATAACCTTTTAATTGGCTATTGATTCATAAAAAGGTGAATGTTTTAGACCACTATCATCCCCAGGAGCTGTCAAACAAATACTCTGGTTGTCAGCTCAGAATTCAGCCTTCATGCCACGTAAGGTGTTGAATGCTCAGGCTAACAGCATTAATATTGCCTCAGGAAAATAAAAAATTCCAAGATTACCAAAAAAAAAACGAACAAGAAACTAACCCAAATAAGAAGTAATGGTCTTATTTTGAGAAAAGCTGAAGGGTATGTACTTGTTCTGAACTGGATATTTACTTCTAAAAATATTCTGTAACTTTCACAGAAAATAAATCAGCTCTTAAGAGGCTATATGGAATCAAACTGTGTTTAGACTTCTAAATCTTTTGATTTATGTTTCTCTTCCAATCTTCAGGCAAAAATTGTTTCATCTGTCTATATTTTAAAGCTGCATTCTCTCTGGTAAAATATTTAATCTTTATAATTAATTTCAGAATTTTTTTTTTTATTTTTCATGATAAGGAAATTGTAGATCTTATTAAACACATTACATGTATCTTCAAGACAGATTGGCATCAAGTCCTTTAAAATTGCAATGACATATCAAAATCTTCCCCAGACAGATTTAGCTAGAGAACTTACAGCTGAATTTACAGATTCTTTAAGGATGTAAATCTGTCTTCATAAGGTAAGAGGTATGGAATATAACAAATAGACATCAACTCTATTCAGAAACTAGATTTGATAGGTACATAGTACATATGAGCTGGAACCCTTCAATAATGAAAACAAAAGCATCAGCATTTCAACTGAAATAAAGCTGATAGATTCCAGAAGTAAACATCCCAGTGATTTTTTTTAATCATGCAACTGTAATGTCCCATGAAGGAACAAATTAGTGTTCTTAAATCATTCTTCCCCAGTGAATACTAAATACAATGTTCAGGATTTATTGATTGCTAACATTCCACAGGGCAAGTATGCTGTTCAATGTGTCCAGAAGTCTTAGTTTTGATTGATCCAGTCTGGGGGATGTATTGAAGCACACTGTATATTTCCCTTTGGCTATACACCCAACTTTCCTCTCTGTATTTGGAACATAGCCTAAGTGCAGAAAGTACTTGCTTGACAGTCTAGACAGAGCCAATATCAGCACTTTCTGAAAATAAACATAATTCTTTTATTTCCACTCAAATTTGCAAAGCTTTGCAAAGAATTCCCAAGCATATGTACCAGCAGGAGATCACAGCAACCAGCTTTGATCTTGTAGGACAAGGTATATTGGAAGTTTATGTTAAGGTTAAGTGTTTCTTTTTTTTTAAATTCCCAGTGGTATTTATCCTTTCAAATGAGTTACACGGGAAAGTGATAATTTCTTTATCACCTGACAGCCTTTTGTCAATTATAAGCATCTTTCCCAAAGATAAGCTGATGTAGTTTGCATTTGATGTTTACTGGGTGAGTTTCTCATCTGAGTAACACCATATCAAGGCAGTGTTATTGCACAAGCCTCTTTGGCTCCAGGTTTATAATGGTATGAAGAATGTGTCCAAGAACTGTGGACATTCAGCAGTGATCATGGTCAAAATGTAAGTTTCTCTCATTTCCTTTTCTTTCCATGACACTTAACTCTGCAGAATGCAATGTGGTCCAAGAACTTTGACCATACAAGCAGTTTTTAAACATTATGCTTTTTCGGAACCTGAAAAAGCTATTAACTGACTGAGACAAAAATTGTCCTTTTGAACACCACACTTAACAAACCAAGCTGTTGTGATCATTGCTCAAGGCATATATGGCACATTCAAAACTTTTCTCTGCTACTTACATATTCTGAACCTGCACATGGAGGGGAAAAAAATCCTCAGGAAGTATCTACACCACAAACTTTTCCTCTGCCCTTTCCATTTTCTGCATTTTAGTTTATTAATGTGGTTTACCATCATAGTTGAAACACATCTCGGGGGTGCTTATCACAGTGTTATTATGAATCAGATTATAAACATCATCTCACAGTCCTACATATTTCTGTTTCAACCACACCAGTAAGGAGTCTGGGGTTGCACAATGAGTTGGGAGGGGACACAGCCAGGACAGCTGACCCCAACAGATACAAGATATCCAGGAATTCCAGCTCCAGCTCTGGCCCTGCACAGGACAGCTCCAAAAGTCACACCATGTTCCTGAAAGCATTGTCCAAATGCTTCTTGAACATTGCCAGGCTTGGTGCTGTGAACCCTTCCCCAGGGTCTGTTCCAGTGCCCAAACACCCTCCTGATGAAAAACCTTTTCTTAATATACAACCTAAACCTCCCTTGCACAACTGCAGGCCATTCCCTCAGGTCCTGTCACTGGCCACTGCAGAGAAGAGATCAGTGCCTGCCCTTCCACTTCCCCTCACGAGAAAGCTGTGACTGCAAGGAGGTCTCCCCTCAGTCTCCTCTTCTTCAGGCTGGAGAGACCAAGCGACCTCAGCTGCTCCTCATATGGCTTCCCCTCCAGAACCTTCACCATCCTCATGGTCCTGTTTTGGGCAATGTCTAATAGGTTTATATCCTTATNGGAGGGGACACAGCCAGGACAGCTGACCCCAACAGATACAAGATATCCAGGAATTCCAGCTCCAGCTCTGGCCCTGCACAGGACAGCTCCAAAAGTCACACCATGTTCCTGAAAGCATTGTCCAAATGCTTCTTGAACATTGCCAGGCTTGGTGCTGTGAACCCTTCCCCAGGGTCTGTTCCAGTGCCCAAACACCCTCCTGATGAAAAACCTTTTCTTAATATACAACCTAAACCTCCCTTGCACAACTGCAGGCCATTCCCTCAGGTCCTGTCACTGGCCACTGCAGAGAAGAGATCAGTGCCTGCCCTTCCACTTCCCCTCACGAGAAAGCTGTGACTGCAAGGAGGTCTCCCCTCAGTCTCCTCTTCTTCAGGCTGGAGAGACCAAGCGACCTCAGCTGCTCCTCATATGGCTTCCCCTCCAGAACCTTCACCATCCTCATGGTCCTGTTTTGGGCAATGTCTAATAGGTTTATATCCTTATATCATTGTGCCCCGAACTGCACACAGGACTCAAGATAGGCCACACTACTGCAGAGTGGAGCAGTCACATGAACATAAAGGAGAAAGTCTGGAACAAGAAGGGAAAACAGTTTTAGAAAAGACTGTTAACATTCAAGGAAGAGGAATGTGCCTCATCTAGAATGAGATACAAAGGGAAGAAAACCGCACCCATGACTGGAGAGCATGAAATGAACTGAATAGCAATTTGTGATTCTTGTACCTTCCCAAAACATCAGAATCAGTCATGTACAGTGTAACAAAAGTCAACTGCATTAGAAGATACTTGATTTCAAATCATTGATTTCTATACTAATAGAGCCTGCTGAATTTCAAATGTGTTTCTGATCTTGTCAACCTTTAGTTGTTGGGTTTTTTTCCATTTTCCAAAAGGGGACTGGGTCCTTAATCCAACTTCTTTCCCAATGTTTATTGCCAGACACCCCAAAGGTATAAAAAGTGCTTTTCCAATCAATGAATATTTTGCTTCTTTGATGAAACAGACTAACATTAGCAAATTAGCTTCAAGAATGAAAAACTACATGGAGAAATAGAAGAAAGCAAAATTGTCATGTTAAAAATTTACCATGGTGCAGAACCATTTTCTGTCTAACAGTGAAAGGCAATGAGCACTGCAGAGGACAATGAATGGGCTTAGTGTTCATATGACAGTATTTTTCACTAAATCACACATTATTGTATAGACCCTAGGTTTCATGAAGAAGTCTTTTATCCAAATGTTTCCCTGGTCCAATTTATTGTAATATATTTAATCTAAATTATTTGTGGTACAAGAGAAATGCAGAACATTAGTCTTGTTTCCTTTTAGTTTTCTTTGCATTTATATGAAGCTTGCTTTTACTCTCTCACACATCACTGTAAATCAGAAGTAAATTCACTGAATTACTTGGAATTCACTGGAACAAGTTTGTATAAGTAAGTGAAGAATCAGATTCTTTATACTTTAATTCATTGTTCCTGCTTTCTTTCCTTTCCTGTCTCCCATCATTATTTTAGCCCAGAGGTAACTAAGGTCAGCATATTTTGTTTGCAGGCTTGATCATGGTTACATCTTCTCTATATTTATAGTGAATGAGACAGATCAAAGAAATCTAAATCAGCTGCAGAAATAGCTAAAGCTTGCTTAAACAACAGCTGAAAAACACTTTGCACGCACTGTTTGACCTAACCTCAACTCTGCCCTCATGATGGATGAAGAAATGCAGCTTTCTGGCTGAACAACAAAAGTAACGGGAAACATTTACCAGCACAAAATATAATGGTAGATGATGTACCATGTTAATTTATGAAACATCAGACTTTCAAAAAATTCTCTTTCAACGAGAAAACAAACATGAAAATTCTCAACTTGAAAAGAAGCACTTTTTTTTTCCCCAAGAAAAGGCAGATGACAACTGAAAATTGCTGTTTCATTTATCTAGAACCACTACCACAATTCCAGAAATTCTGAAGTACTTGTAGATAATAATGCCTTAAGCTCACTTTCTGTCTCAAGAACTGCTCTTATACACACACATAAGAAAACAAAACAACTGTTCAGAGGAAATGTTTCCCCAACATTTTGGACACTGTAAAAGCAGTACCTGGGGCAAATGATGGGATCAGATCACAGCATGTTCATACATTGCATGTCAATAAGGTAATTTGCTAATGCAGGCTGAGCTGTGGTTTATTTTCTTCTTATTTCTTTTAATCCTGAATTACCATTTAAAGCAATTACTAATAGAAAGGGGGAGATCTATTGGCTAGCCTCCATTTCCAATGCATGTGTGAGTAACCCCACAATTAAATATTTGATTCATGTCACGTTCAAGTATTTCAGAAACTGCCCCCTCATGCGCTGTCATAAGTGAAAACATGGAGCCTTTGGAGGGCCTTGAGTCTACTGCAAATGCACAACCACATTTCCTGGGGAGTATTCTTGGCTTTCAGGAATATTTCTGCAGGATACATCTAACAGGATATGCTTAGTATCATATACAGACATTCCTCTCAAACCTTACTTGTCCTTCTGCAGATTATAACACAAGGATGAGATGACAGCCTTAATCATGGATTTCCCTTATTTTTTCAGGCTCATATTATTTAAGATTTTAAAGAAATATCTGCTTTAGAGTAGAACATCTATAGTCTGTAAATCAAATCTAGATTTGTAACAAGGGTCTGAGAAGTGCAAGAGCCAAATAGATATTCCTTCCCAAAGAGATATTCCAGGTGGTCAGATCCAAGTACATTTGCTGTTTATAGCAGTGAGTTGACGCTGCTAAATGTACATCACCCAGCAGACAAATCAAAGACATTCTCCAGTGGTGAAAGCATTTGGCACTTTTCATACGGGTAGTTGAAATTCAGTGATTAAAGCAAGATTATTTTTTCCGTGTGTTTCATTACACATCTTCAGCACACAGAAAAGTAAGCTGAAAGCATCTCTAGTGATCTTGGATTCACCATGTGCAGGAACTCACTATTAGTACTTTTATTCCCAGCAAAATCACACTGTTGGATATATAACATACGTCTTTGCCTTGGGATCTGGGAAACAAGTTTAGGGAGTTTTCAAATGCAATACAAAGGACTTAAAGTCTATTTGCTTAGCATCTGAATATAATCATGTAGTTAGACTTCTCATTCAATTTGCAACTTCACCTACAACATTATGAAGATAAACAGTTTCTGTTTCTTATCTAGTTTACTTGTCTTCTGTGCAATGTTTTATATTCAAAGAGCATCCATCTGATGATAGAATATTAATTGCTTTTTTTGGTAAGAGGTTTTTAGGATACACATGAATATGACACAAGATCAAAAAAGTAGAAAAAGAAAATGGCTCTAAATGAAAACAAATCTGTCTTGCTAATTTATAAACTAATTTATAGAAACAGAGAAATCTTAAATCTCACTTTCGGGCCTTGAATCTTATTTCATTACAGTAGAGCACCCAAATTCGTTTGACTACAGTTAGCTTGGTTTATGGATCAGAAAGGAAATGTAGGGCAAGTACTATAAACAAAATACAACATTTTCTGGGTTTGGGTTAGCTTGTTTTGGTGGGATTTTTTAGTTGGTTGGCTGGCTAGATGGTTTTGGTGGGGGTTGTTTTGCCAAAATAAAGGTCTTTTTTCACAGACACACCTAAACAGAAAATCATGAAACCTTTCTTTTCTGCCCACAATGTCTTAATTCCCTGCCAGATTCTGACACTCAATTTCAACTCTATTTGCATTTATCCCTTAGCAAAAGTATGCTTATTTTGTGTGGACATTCAGCAAACTTGTAAAGTGTGATACACCTACATATTCATCCATCAGCAAAAATGCATAAATCTCACTTTCACTGTCAAAATTCTAGAGAAACAAGCCTGCGTTTTGTATGAGTCAAGTCCTTAAAATCCATGGCCTTCTTAAAGAGGTAAGATTCTGTTTCTTGTTATCATATCACCATCTACAATGGGAAGAAGTAGCAGGAGACACAGATTCTTTTTTTTTTTAATCTTCAAATGTTGCTACATCACTCTATGTGTGAAGCCACATTAGAACTGGCCTGCTTTATCAGGGAAAGTATTTAGGGAAAAATGTCTTTATTGTGGGGTGCTTGGCATGTTGATCATATTAATATGTGAGGATACTTGAACGGCCAAACACCAAAAAATATTTGAATTATTAGTTAAAATCAAAAGATTTGAAAATTTTCAATCAAGATCCTGGAAAAGATTATCGACCGACTGCAAAAAACTGCTGTTGGTTAGGATTTTCAACAACGGTAGGATTCCATTCTGAAAAGTACCAAGAATCACAGAAAATATTCTCATTCACTTAACATTTTCAATGCAAACAGTGAATGTAACTTTATGGCCTGCCATGTAACAGGGCAGATTGAACCAGTAAAAGGGCTCTAAAGCATTCAGAAATTATACAGATTTGCACTGTCTCCCTTCTTCTGTCCAGTACTCTGTCATATACTCATTTATGAGCTAAATATGGCCTAGTATATACAGAAATTCAGGAAAATTAAGAGAACACATTTAAACAATTTATTTTCACAATACAGGTCATCATTGGTCAGTCTATTCTCAGTTTTAAGCACCTGGGTATCATTTAAAAGAGAAATATTTCGGCACACAAAATGGAAGATATCTCTATCTGTGCCATAAATTTTCCCCAAAAGGAGCTGCAATATCATTCTACCAAAACATATATAGGTTCAGCTTTTCCCAGAATACAGATTTCTGTGTTGTTTTTCTTTCTTTAAGGACCTCTGCTAGGCTGCATCCAAACCAGAGTGGCCAGCAGGATAAGGGATGTGATTCTGTCTCTCTTCTCTGGTGACACCCTACCTGCAGTATTGCACCCAGCTCTGAGGTCCCCAGCACAGGAAGGACACAGACCTATTGGAGTGACTTCAGTAGACAGCCATGAAGATGATCAGAGGGATGGAGGATTTCTCCTGTGAGGAAAGGCTGGGAGAATTGGGATTGTTCAGCCTGGAGAAGTAAAGGACTTGGGGTGGCCTAATTGTGGCCTGCCAGTACCTGAAGGGAGACTTTAGAAAGATGGGAGAGACATTTTATGACAACATGTAATGGCAGGACAAGGAGAAATGGATTTAAACTGAAAGAGCATAGGTTTAGATTAGATATCAGGAAGAAATTTTTTACTGTGAGGGTGGTAAGGCACTGGAAAAGGTCACCCAGGAAGCCATGGATTCCCCATCTCAGGAAGTGTTCAAGAACATGTTGGATGAAGCTCTGGGCATTCTGGCCGAGTGTGTCCTTGCCCACAGCATGGAAGTTGGAACTAGATGGTCTTTAAGGTCTCTTCCAATCCAAGCCGTTCTATGGTTCTTATTCTATGACAGGCTTGTTTTCCTTTCTTTGAGGAACTATATATATTTAGTGAATGAATTCAATAACTGTAAAGAATAAGAAAAAAAAAATCCTCAGTTTTCTCTTGCTGGCATTTTGCAGTGTGGTTGAATGCCACATTGCATAAGTAACATACTGCCCTCAGAGTGCCAGAAGGTATGGAGATATCTTCCATTTTGTGTGCCTGAAGACTACAACTATTTCCCCCTGGTGTAGACGTAGAATGTCTCATTCTTTTAGTTCTAAAACAAATTCATTTATTTGTGAGCTCGCTACCTCTTCTACCTCCTATAGTAGGATTTAGTTCTACCATGTCACTCTTGTGACTCAAGGCTTGAATTTTCCAGGTTTCTGACAAAGTATTTTTCATGGCAGATTTTTTGTGGCTGTCCAAGGCTTCTGCCAGCAGTCCATCAGATCGTCATGATAAATAGTATAGACAGACCTATCTGATTTGAAACACTTTTAACTTACCTCTGCACTCATGGGAAACCGGAAATAATATTTAACACACAGGTTTCATCAGTAGTTTGTTCATAGTTTGTTTTTCAGACATACAGTAAGAACTGCAGTGTCGAGGTGCTGATATAAATTACTAAATAAATAACTTCTAGCACTTTAGTCTGCATGTTTGTTTAAAAGGAACTGTACACCTTTCCCAAAAGACATACCAGCTGCTTGGTGTCTGACAGCAAGTAAAACAGATTATATGCAAATCCAGAAATGTGCTACTCTGGCTCTAATCCTCTTTTGTTTGTGATATGCAGCTGCAGTTTTAGGCAATATTATGCAAAAAATGGACCATGTCTGGTTTGGTAACAACAATAAAATGTTTGAAAAATATTTATGGTAAATTATTCAAGTGTTCTACCATCAAATGTTCAGAACATTAACATATTTCAAATACTAAATAGTTGTGAGTGCTTGGAATGTAAAAATATTCATTAAAGGAAGTGACTGAGGCCATCAGAATGTTATTAATTATGGGATGGATATAGTGATATGCATCTTCACATGATTATTCTTCAGTTATTGGCCATAACCCTGACTAGGGTTAAGCACTTTCAGTTTACTGAAAGCTGAAGCACAGCAAGTCAAGATGACTCCTGGAGTTGTTTGCAGGACAGTCTGTTCTGGTTAGACCACATGTTTTCCCTAGATTTGCCTGCACAAGGACTTATTCAATATTACTGAAATAAACTCAACTACAACATTTTTCACAAATTACATTTGAAATACTATGTGTTCCCATGATAAGTAATCTTTACATATGGATCTACAAAGACAACCTAAAACAATTGCTACATATAAAAGTCTTGTTTCTCAGGTCTTCACCTTGTAAAAGATGTATGGCCAAGACAGGAGCAGCAGGTCAGACAAGGTCCACCCTAATGTACTGTACACAGACAAGGTTAATTCCTGCCCTTCTCTTTCAGCATTTGCATCCTTCCTGTAGACTGGGTTAAGCATCTGGGAAACAGGTCCAAATGAAGCCTCCTAAGGTTTCTCAGTCCATCTGATGACCAGTACAGGAGGTTCCACTCTTTCCACACTGTCATTCTTTTCACCAGCTTACAGTACGAAGCAGCCATCCACCTGCACAGGCAGGGGGAAGAACTGACTCAAATGGGAAAAGCTGACATGATCTCTCAGCATTTTGATCTGTTTGTACTCGTTCCTGAGGTTTAATCACAAGGAAGGGAAATGGGCCTTTCATCTCTCTAGAAAAAATTTCTGGGATGGAGATTAAATTCTGAGGTGATAGCTAGTTGATGGAGGTCAACAGGTTAATATATCACTGGACATATCTTTAACATTTGTCCTTTAACATTTCCATCTCTTTCTATCTTGTACTATACTTGCTTTCAATACCTAAAACAGGACTGTCAGACTTTTACTAGTTCGAGGGAGGAACTGTATGTTTCTTTTCATTCCCTTACTCCATTTACTTATTCAATTTTCTCAGTTATTACTCAGTTTGGCTGTGAGTTTCTGCTGTTATTTCCTCCTACAGAAAACTGTAGGACTGCAGATTGAATGGAAATGGGACAATCCCTCCACTCCAAATAAGAAAGTCTCAGAGGCATTATTTTTCAAATTTCAAAACTTTTATATCAGTTTAATAATTTCAGATTCAATTACATCAACCCACTCTTTGCAATGGTGGTAGTCATATAGTGAAGAAGAACCCTGAAATGCTCTGAAATATTCCTGAAAGACCCCAAAGTCCACACAGACCACCTTCACTAGTGGTTGGGTATCAATCCTGCTGATACACATGCATGAGCCAGCAGAAGCATTGAGCTCATTTTTGACTGTAAGAAACACTTGGCATCTTTAGTATAAATTTTAATGGCTGGCCTACACTGAGCATACAACTGTTCTACACTGCACTGTCATATTTATCCCAGCAGATAATGTAAGGCTTGTTCAGGAAACATGAGTTGTAGCCACTGAAATAGAGGAATAACTATAAAAGGTAGTGTTTTTCATAAAATTCATATTGTTACCAAAAAAAAAATCCACACTCCTCACTCTATCAGGTAAAATGAGATACTATTGGAGTATCAGCTTCTCTCTAATAAAGTAGCAGTGTGTTGACAACATAGTACTATTAACATAATAAGTAAATAAGTACTTACATAATATGTATCATCAGTAGCAATTCTCATAACTCATTGGCAGCATGACTGTATTCTGGAGGGACAATGCAAACACAGAATGGATAAAAACGGGTTTTAAGGGCACAATTTAAAAAACAATTAAAATGCAATAATTATAATAAATCCTACAACGGTGTTCAATAGAAAATAAATACGGTATAGCACAATTTTCCTTTACAACAATACTATGAAAAGTGTAAGTGTTCACTTCAGTATTCATTAAAATTATACAAAATATTTATGTGTCAATTAAGGAAAAATCTTGTATTGAGCTGAAATTTAGCAATTGTGAAGATTAAGAAGTTTGAGTTTGTTTGTTTGCTTTTCGGACAAGAAGAATCCAGAGAGGGATGGAAGTGGCATTTCCTGGCCTGTATGCCACAGGAAAGAATCCACTAGACAAATGTAGAACCCAAATACCAAAGTTCTCCCATGGATGAAAGAATGGAAAAAAAAGCGGAACCATATTAACATCTTTTGTGGCAGTCAGGGGAAGGGCAGGGCAGTAAGAGAAATATTCTTTGTGTTGGTTCATTCGGAGCTGATTTTCAGACACAAGACTGGTGAGATTTGATCTTCTGGAGCTATGACACTTGGTATGAGTATAATGATGTGTTTCATAATATTAGCAGTATAATGAACAAAATGTAGTAAAGTTTAAATGACAAATCAAAACCCATATGCCAAAAAGCACACAATATAGTGGAATACTAAAGCAAATAGTCCTTAATGGGATAGGAAAATATAATACTATGAAAAAGGGCTGCAGAGAGAACTATACCTGACACATAACCAAGGGCATATAAATAATTCCTTGATATAATACTTTTGTACCTGCCTACTTCTTAAGGATTTATTGTAACATTTCTGAATTGCTTTTTCTAAATAATTCTTTTATATATGTCAAAAATTTCAATTCACAGTCCCTATTTGGGATGAAAATAAAGTTTTAGAATACTTCAGAACCCTATAACCATTCGCAAATTTAAGGCAAGTCACAAGAAGTCCAATCTTAGTCTGATTAGTGAAGATGGTAAACAGTAAGAGTATCTAGCTGCACTTAATGAACCATTTGGGATTGTGGAAGAGCTTGAGCAGCCCATCCTCACAGTCTAGGTAAATATCTCCTGATGACAACTGTGTATGAAGCGAACTGGAAAGATACATTGTAATTGAACCAAAGTCTTGTGTCGATGCTAAATGACGAAAATGGCAATGGAGCAATGAATTGTAGTGGGTTTTGTCTTGCACTTTTATTAGGAGTTTGAGTAAAAACTCTTGGGTATATCTGGAAATATTGAAACAACTTCAAGTTTTATTCAAGGAGGAAAATCTCCAGAGAAAGTGTCACATACAGCAGTGAGAAAATATAGCAGGAGCAAGATACTTACACTTTGTTCTCATGTTGAGGACACCTGATGCAAGCCAACCTATACTGATGTTTTTAAAAGTTGACAACACATGATATAACTCCACACAAATCCAGTGCAAATTTCTTATATCTTGCTGCTTGGTCATTAGTTATGGAAACACAGGGGCTTCTCCTTTGTATGCAGCTGTTGTGGGACACTGTTCCTAAGTTTTACCTTGAGTCTTGGTATGGGAAATGAAATAAGGTATCCAAAGAATAATTAATATTTATTAAATACTCCAAAATGCTTTATATGAAAGTTGTGAAGGCGCCTGAGTAACAGAAAGCAAGATTTTCATGGAGAAAATTTTGGCAGTAGTGATGACATAATTGCTTTTTTCTGAGTTGGAGTACTTAATGAAAAACTTCCAGTAAAATTCAGGCAACACTTCATGACATCTTCCAAACAACCCTCATGGATCAGTTGAGAAAAGTCATGATTATCTGACCAGAAACACAGGCCATGTACAAATGAGCTAAGAACGCTGGAAACGGAATCTGATACAGCTGTAGTGTCTGAATTGCAGCAGCAGAGCTGAGCATACAGTGAAGCTGTATTCTATGCTTTAGGTAGTCATTCAAGGAGCAAGGAGTTGGACTCCATGATTCTTATGGATCCCTTCCAACTTGAGGTATTCTATGAGCCTGGAATCATCAAAAGGTTCACAAATTCCTAAACGTTAATCAAAGAAGATTGTTTTGAAGCTTGATGGATATTTAAATTTAACTGAGTTTTATTTCATATAATAGATTAGGTCCTCCCAAAAAGAAATGTCTAATTTCCTCTCAGCAAAGGTGGAAAAGTAGTCCCTGAGCCCACAAGCAGTGGGTGTGGATACAGGTCTCATGTACAGCTGGTAGGGCCATAACGCCCATTAGTGCCCTCAGGGTATTCACAACAACTATATGTTGTTCAGACTCACAATATCAATTTCACTATAGAAATTAATTTTAAAAAATTAAAGAAAAACAAAGCAAAGTTTTAAAAAAAAAAAAGCCACCAGAAAACCTAAACAGAAGGAAGGAGCAATCCACTCAATGTTACCAGTGCTGCACAGAGTCACACAAGGTCTGTGAAAACCAGGCAGATTCAGACTCAGATGACCATAACCAAGCAGTTGCTCAGTTGCTTTATATGTCCAAACTGTTTGTACAAACCTTTAATGAACTTTGCTTTTTCTGTTACAGAACATCTCCTAACATTATACAGGTATTATTTATATAGAATTATTTAAAGGTCAAGTGTGCTTCTGCTGTCTTCATGTGATGCTGATCAGAGTACATTAACCCATTCATTTTGGTTACTTTCTCTTGTATGACTGCAAGAGGCATGAGTACTGAAGGAGCTATTTTCTTAAGTTCTCTCAAAGTGAAGATTCTTTTGGTAGGTACATCAGAAAATTCCTGGAGGAAAAACCTGTGCAAGATTCCACCTCTGTTAGATTCCAGCAGGCAGCAATCTAATGCTGTTACCTTCAGCAATTTCCTTAGTTCCTGGGAACTGGCTCATTATTTTACATTTTGGCACACAAATATAGACTAGAATATTTCTTTGAGATAATTCTTGCACCAGAGTAGTTGGCTAGTCTCTGTACTCCTGGCAGACATCTAAACACTGCAGTAATTCCCTGAAGTACTGAAATACCCATTTAAGTGTCACTTCAGGAATTAGCTCACATAGGCATGATAACCCAGTTTACAAGGCCCAATGTATCTCTCTGAAATCAGAAATCTGTTATGACATCACCCCGATACTCTGACCCGCTTCCTTTTCCATCAAGCCAACTGAAAATGTCATTAGCTAATCAAGCTTGAACCTTACTTCAAAACTGGAAGATATTTCATGACAGGATTTGATTAAAGGAGAAATGGAATTGCTTACAATCTCTTTTTTCTTAAACTTCATGACAACTGAATCTACATATTTCATGACCACTGATGCTAGACAATATTTACAAAAGATTTTCAGATTATTTTTTTTTCCTAAGTATTTTACAGCCAAAATCTAAAACTGTTTAGGGAATTAATCCTGTCAAATCCGAAGTACTGACTCCTTCTCTAATACAACATGAATAACAATTTATTGCTGACCTGATCTAGATCCAAACAAAATTTCATCAGGGCAGCTCCAGCTTGTATTTCAACAACATTACTGGATGGTCTGTTGAGTACTGACAAAAATGAAATCAGAAAGGATCATGCATTTTTAGAAAAATAAACAAATTAAGAGTACGGTAAAAGCATGTGATAGCTGGTAACTTCTTTCCTGCTTACTCATAACACAAAATATGAAAATAGATATAAGGAATATGACAGAGGTGTTGGCAAAACATGAGTTACATTTATAAACCGTCAGAGACAGAGGACTGACTTTGTTTGTTTCCATTTTTTGTGAATATAAACTGGGATAACCATATGGATCTCCACATAGTAGATGTATACTAGCAGGCAAATTCATCCATTTTCTAGTTTTATAGAAAAGAAAAAAATCAGCATGAGTTATTACTCCTTGGCTAAGATTTCAAGCCTCTTCTACTGGAAAAAATTATATGCCAGAAATTTCTGGCGTAACTGTTGTCTGTATTGTGGGCCAGAGGTTTTTCCCTTAGATAAAGCCAATGCAGAATAGATTAGAAAAGATTCAAAGTCAAGATATGGAAGGCCCTGAAAGTACTTGATAGTTTCTGCTGGTACCTTTCCCCAGCTACTTTGAAACAAAAGATCTTCAGCCCTGTGAAACAACGATAAGCTACAATATCAGAATACTGTCAGCAGAAAAGGGATCAGGAGTTTGGTTACTGCAGACCCTGAAATGGTGCCTAGCCCCAGGAAATAGCCTAAGGGGAAAGGAATTGCCTCCTACATAAAAGTATGCACAGCTTAAAACTGAAATATCTAGCATTTCAATAAGCTGACTAATGTCATAATTGCAGAAAAACCCCAAACATATAGCACAGATCATCAGACATGAACAGCAAGTTGCAAAACTTGCAGCTGTTTGAAAAACACTATCCATGGCAAAGAACTAGGATCTCCGTTACTATGACAAGAGCTGCAACAAAGCTACTGTACATTTAAATCAAATCAAGCTAGCACAACTACTGTAAGGCCAAATACAGATTTCCATGGTCTTTAGGTATAATTCCTAGGACATCCTTTCCACTCCTGCTGCATTTTTTCATTGTGATGAGATCGCCTCAGCTGCTGTTTTAATGGGGTTAATGTTAAGCTTCCTTTCATCACTTATCTATAATTAGGGTGGCTGTTATTCTATGGTTTCTGTAGAGCCATATGGTTATCTAATGCTAACAAGACCTGCAGTGCTTCAGTTTCTGTATATTGCTTCCTGTCTGGCTTCTGGTTTCCTCATTTTCTGCAGCATTTCTTAGGTTGTCTATAAAAGGAAGGAAAAGGAAATCAAAGTCTGTGTTTATTGTGCTTCCTGGAGATTAATATTCCCCTATGAATAGGTTTGAAAATATTTCAGCCATGCTTGTCTTGTTGTTTCTGCAAAATATACCCTCAGAGCTACAAGGAAAACTGTCCAAACTTGCTTCTGTGTATTTGTCAAAACATTACTTGTTTTGTTTTACTGAGTTGCACCAAGGGAGTACCACTTAACATTCCTCAACTGATACTGCCATTACAACAACAGAATTTTTCCTTTTTTTATGTCACAACACTTTCTGCAGTTGGTTTCTAGTACTACCCAGAAGGAGTTGGGCATCAGAAATGTGAAAAAAGAATAAAGGAGAGCATCCTAATTGAAAAAGGACAAGGCAAACCCGAGGTAAGAAAGGAGGTACAGAGTGGTCCCAGAGGTGACAGGGCCTGTTGTGGTAATTCAGCTTCTAGAAATACAGTGGTTTGACTTTTAGAGAAGCGAAACTCACCACACATTTTGATATTCTGCTCTCTGCCAAGGTTGGCAAGGCTTTCCACTGAGAGCAGTTTCATATACGGCTTTCTTCCCTCAAAAAAGTCACAACTGTAGATATTTTATTTCAAATTCTCTGTTTCATAGAAACAAGTTTTCCTCATTTTGCTCTAAAACTCGATTTTACTTCCTGTTTCCTTTGGGTCCAGTTTTTATTGTTTCAGTGCAGCAGTTTCAGTGCAGCAGTTTCAGTGCCAGTGTCAACATAAAGACAGGAGCATTTCCAGTTTATGACAGGTCTGACAGTCATGTTTCCAGTACTTCTAGCTAGAAGCTAAACTAGTGGGCCAGGCCAGATGTTTTTACAATGAAAACATTGATTGAAGAAAGAAAACAGACATCTTGGACATTAACAGAAGCCTGAAAAGCAAACACCTCACATGAGAAATAACCCAGAAAATTACACTATTACAGAACATGGTGATTCATGGTTCTTCATCTCAGAGGAAGAAGAACAAGAATTAACCGTGCATAAGGCTAAATCATTCCGAATTTGGTAACCATCTACAACTGTGCAATGAAGCTGAAGATTGGGTGGAATATTAAAACACAAAGGGAAATGGGATAATCTTAAATAGAAATTAGGACAGCCAGAAAAGCTATTGTAACACATTAGACTGGATGTGTAAGTTGTGTAAGTAGCCATCAGTATTCCAATACAGATTTCATCAAGATTTCTTTTCACTGATTATAATAAATAAGTTTTTTAAAAAATAAAATTTTTGCATAAAATCTAAGTCTGTTTACCAGATTTTTTGCTGATTCTTTATATGTTCAGATAATTTTCAAAGGAGAGTAGCAGGACTTAGTTCCCACTGAATTTTAGTAAACCATGACTTTGTATAACCTCTTTCAAAAAACCTCTTACAGAAGAGAAAAACTCAGTATTTCTATCCATGTTTTTTGTATTTCAGGGAGATTCATTAGAATACACATGGAAGTGCAATCATTGTGCTCTACACGACAGAGTTTCCCTCCATCACCAGTCCCTCAAATGGATTGAGTTAAATATCAATTTTAGGCATTTTGCTCTGCCTCCTACCCCTTCAGTACAGTAACAGCTGCACTACATAACATTTATCCTTGCAAGTAGAGCTGTCTTTGTTTTTCCGCTTTACAAATGGAGGATTTGGGCACAGAGGGATTAAAGTGCATATCTTCAGCACCGGCTGAGGTGTCTGGCCATTGGCACTGCATTCTCTGGGTATTTAAAAGTCATCCAAGGCCACATAGGACATCTTTAAGAGCAGAAAGGAACTGAAGTTGAACTTCTGAAGTCCATGCTAGAATACTTAACTTTCTTCCATCTTCCCTCTTAAGACCTTACTTTAAGCTTAGAATTTTATATTAAGAATTGTAAAGCAGAATAGCTCCTAATCCTCCATCTCACAAAAGGGAAATTCTCCCTTTTAGACCAGATTAGACGGTAAGTGAGAATTCTTTTGTCATTGGAAAATACTGGGAGAGATGAATTTCATCTCTTCTAATTTCATTTTATAGAGAGAGCCCATATTATAGCTTGACCAGAAGAAACTTATTTTTGACAGGATTTTTTTCAATCTTAAAAATTATTGTTTCCACATTAAAACACAATAAGTCAAAATTAGATACCATTTTGTAGTCAAGCCAAATATTTTACCTCTTTAGAAAAATTTAGTAGTTGAGACTATCATGGTTGTTGATAACAAAACCAAAGAACAATAAGTAATTCCAAAGCTGAGGAAATTAACAAACAACAATATAAGTGAGGATGTTTCACAGTAAACTGACAAATGTACTTTTCAACAGCATTTGCACTGCAAAAAAAAAGAGAAAAATTCGCAGTTTGAGTGGGTTTCTAATCTCCAATCAGCCTGCTACTTGTGTAGCAGATCCCTTCACCGAATATTAGAATGATGTAACTTATAGCATTGATGCCACTAAATGTACCCATACTTTGATTTGAAGAGAACAGGTTTTATAGTTTCTAAAAAGTGATTAAAAATCCTGCAGATTATTGAGCGCCATCTACTGTTTCATTACTTCTTCGTACACTAACTGTGCTTTGGACCTGCCCCGTCAAATTAAAGTTCTATTCAGCAACTAAAGAAGAAATTCAGACTTTGGGATTTATATAAAAATCGCATAGTATCATAATTGTATTGTAATTATTGTATCCAAAATACAGTGCTCTATTTTTTCAACAGTAGAATAAATTTTACAGCATTAGAAAACAAAGCCATTAGTTAAAGATAAAAATAGTTAAATCTAGAGAAAGCATTAGTCTTTTCTCTAGCCTAAATATTTTAGTACAGGGATAATACAGGTCCTTAATTCTTTTCACATCACTAAATAAATGGAATTATTTCATACTTGGGAAAAAAATTAAAAGAAAAAAAAGAGAAAAACAGAAAAATAACCCACCAATATTAAACTAACAATGGTTGTATTCTAATGATTATGAATATCTAGGGATTCTTTTTTTTTAAGAAACAGCAGCTTAAGTAACTAGGCATATGGCAATATCACATATAGCTCAGATGGGCTTCTACCTTCCTGAATAACTTATTTATAAGCAATTTTTCTTCAAGTTGTAATGAATTTGCATAAAGAAAGAGATCAAACAAATGTCAAGACTAATGACCTATATGGATCAATTGTTTGTGCTCTCCTGCACCAGTAATTTTCCTTTTTGCTTTCACGCTTGCAAATTGTTCATAGGCTTGCTGTCTTTATTCACAAAGCGAGGAGGAACACAAGAGCTAAAAAAAAACCCAAACCAAGACAAAACAAAAGAAATTCCACTAGGCTTACTGGATATTCAGTATATAAGCTGTCATTTGTTCATTTGCCTACCTATATCCAGTCCAATATCACTTTGATGACCTACATAGCCATAAAACAATCTGCTGTGGGCAGATTCTAACTCTAACGCTTTAGCTTACTGGTGAAATATGAGGAAACTTTTTTTTTGCTGGTTTGGGTTTTTTTTCTATTCACATGCTTTCACTGCTTTTCATCTCCCAGTTCAGGTCTGGTTTCAGCTCTTGTACCAAAGTTGAGACCGTTACTCATAGCTAATAGTCTTACCTCTGAAGTCAATAAAGGGAGGTGGGTACTTCTAAAAGACTTTCTCATACTAAGAAAGGTGTTAAAGATACACCAGCTTTTGTGCATACATGTTTTTAATTGAGCAAATTCACAAACACTATAGTCAAACATCTTTGAGTATATTTAAGAGCATAGGTGGGGCAATTCTCCTTGAACAGGCTGACATCAAGAAGGCATGTTGTCTTAAGCTCTAGTACTCTATCACTTAGAGCCAAAAGGGTGAAGAGCAACAACAGATATGACAAAACATCAAGCTCCCATGTCCAGCTGTAAAGATGAGAATGCGTTTTGGAAATGGTGAAATGCATCACCAGAGCAGTTCTCTCAGGCTCCCATGGAGAGCTCCTCCAAATGATGTCAGCCTCTCACTGTTCCAGACTTCACCTATTCTGAGACAACTTTGTGTTTAAATGGCACCATATTGCAAACTGTGGACAGCCTCAGATAAATACACTGATGCCAAGAGAGCTCAGGAGGAGACTGAAAGATGTTAAAATCAGGAAAACTGGTGTCTGATTGCTCAGTCCTTTCCACACATTGTCACACAGGAAGATTTCAGTAGCAGCTTTGGAGGGGAGAGTCTTCACACACCACTATGCAGTGGAGGACAGTGTGGGTATGGGTATGGTGAGTACTGCAAAGGTCACACAGGTCATACAGAAGGGGCAGTATGGCAAGGCTGAGAGCCAGGTTTTGGCAGCTCAAAGTCACACAAACAGGCTCACCTAGTCTGTGCAGGCTTAAAAGCACTACTTAACACCTGGCATTAGGGTGCTGGCTTGCATCCCTCTGGTCCATTCACTGTACAGGGCAGGAACTCCCCTTTTCAGGCTCATAGCACCCCATTCATCCACTTTTGAGAAACCTTAGATGGGAACTACAGAGATTAACCAGATTGTCATGTTCTGAGCAGGGAAATAGCAGAGTTTGTGTAACCCTGTAACACTTCATTTAATGGCCTAACACAATTGCCAGTGTTCAATCTGAGCTTTCAACTGTGGTTCTGAATTTGGACTCCAAGCTGGATAACTTTTCAATGATACAAGTTTTATGTATGAAAAAGAAAGCACACTGCAGTATTACCATCCCCAAGCCTTAAGTGTTCATGAGTCAGACCTCCCATGAGCAATGACTAATCTAGAAACCAGTGCTATTTTTCTTTTATATATACACCAGCAATTTGGTGTTTTCATCTACCTTTTGAATTATCAGGAGATCAGTCAGGACACAAAATGTTTCTACCTTTGGCTTTTACACTGGGCAGAAAATTCCCACGGGGTTCTGCACTGGCTGAGATCCCAGACAGGTGGGACCTGAAAGTCTCCAAAGACTCAGTAAGGGTAATTTGAACATCTATGCTGACCTCCTGATCTTTCAGTTTTGCCTAGCCAGATGGCTTGGATGTGGACAGGCAAGAGGGGTCCTCAACAGCTTGGAGCTATTTTAACTCCCTGGCATCATGAGATACAGTGGTGCATACTGGCCACTAACTGTTCAGGCTGTGGTGCAGGAGGAAAGCCAACAGCTCCTGAACTCTACATGGACAGAGCTTTGGCAGTTGCCAAGTGAAGAATGAGCCACAGTGGGACCTGAAGAACCATTTCAAAATTCAAAATCTCAGTGGAGGTAATCTGAAAACCAAACTACTGATTTCCTGAGGAAGTCTAACCTACAAGAAGCATCCATATATCTGGGTGGAGAATAAAAATTATTCCAATACTGCTGGACAACCCTCACTCTTCAAGTTTATGTTGAATAGCTATTACTTACAATGGACATTACTGTCACTAAAAATGCCAGCACAGTCAAATAGATAGATAATGATAAATAAATAATTTTCATTTGTGTACAAGATTAGTTTAGAACAAGAATGCTTTTTCCTATTTAAAATTCTGAAAACACAATGTAAGAGGAAACTAAAGCAGTACTTTATACTGATACAGAACTTAATGCTTCAGTGGGGACCAAATCTCCTTTTAGGAGAAGATCCAATTGTAGAGACTGTCCAAACAATGGAGAGAATGTTCTACTCATACTCATAAACTCTACTCATATACTCAAATACTGTCACCTCAAAAAAAACGTAAAAAAATACCCCCAATTTCTCCTGAAAACTTCACCTGAAAGATACAGGGGAGGGGATTAAAGAGGAAGTGCTCCATAAATCTGCCATAGATGTTTCATTGTTTCACTAACTGCAGAGTTAAAGCCTTATTATGATAAAGTACAGTCAGAGAGAGTGTTCACACTAATGGCAGTACAAGTTTTAGGGGACAATCAGGGTTTAGATTTTTTTAAGGAGACAATTTATTCAAAATGGCAAATCTATTTTGCAGCAATGCTTGGCTTTGTCATCAGTCAACTTCAATAATGGAAGAAATTGAAACTAAAACATCAGTCTTAAAGATACTCAGAATTTGAAAGCTCTGCTCTGAAGTTTCTTAGATTTATTATATTAGTCGAAGATGAAACCAAATGTACTGTAATATATTTTACTCTGAATTTATTTTCAGTTCTAAGTAAATTTTTCAATCTAAGCATCTTCCACTTCCTTTCTCCTGTATTCTGCCTGAAAGCTTATGGAAATAAAACATTTCAAAGATCAGGGGTCATCTTCTTCCATGTCTTCCACGCTTCATGTGAAGCAGACATACCCATACAATTTCAATAGTAGGCCTGTTATTTAAATAAACCTTTCTTCAGAAGTTAAAGATAAATGGATATGGAAGTAAATAATGTTTACTGACACAAACCTGAACAATGGACTAAGGAAATAACCTTGAAAGCATAAACAGCCACAGAAGAAGTATGTTATGGTGAGCATTTTTTTCCTGGTGACAAGCTTTTATTCCAGTTAGGTTCCTCATATGTTTTCTGCAATTTCTATTATGACTTTCTCCCTTAGTTCATGTTCTGTTTCATGCTCTCTTTGATTTCCATCCTTTCCTCTGTGACAAAAGATCTTTGACATTACTGTATTGTTTTGCAGCTAACATATTAATCCATGGTGCCTTTATCTGCACAAGTTTAATCAAATCCAAGAATGACAATGAAGCAGCAGGAGACTTAACACATTTCTTTAAAAATAATTGACACACAGAGAATCTCCCTAGTATGAAACCTACTTCCTGGCTAGGAAATAAACAATTGATTTTTTATTTCTATCAGAATTCTTTTTCCCATACAAGGCAATGTTTCTTCCATATGGATTTTAATTCCAGTACATTTCTGGTGGAGCCATCCAACTTCTACATGGCAGGAACTGACAAAGTATTAAGAAGCATTTGTGAAATGCTACAGCTACAGTGCAAAATGTTTCCACCACCAGAATAAATTGTCTTAATTGCTATTCAGTTTAGTTATTTTAACTAGGGCTTTTGACAAGACAATAAATATTCTTAGGAGTATTGTTCCATGTGCTGACACACAGGAATACCCAAAGTATTGAAGTATCTCCCAGTATTTGAGCTGCATGTGGAAACAGCATCCATTAATATTCCACAATAGAGTTTACTGGTTTTTAAATATGTCCCTTACAAATTAGTTGGTTAAAGATATAATGACCACTACAAAATGCCTAAAAGTGTTGAATATTTTATATACATGCACATAGAAAAGTACAAACAAAATAATATAGTCAAGATATAGTCAAGACACAATCAAAGGTGGGGATGAAATGCTGTGAATAATTCTTGCGCACTTTCACAAAAGTTAGGTCTAGTAATTAAACTCATTAAATAACTTACACAAACTCTGCAAAGCAATCCACAGTATGCCTGTCAACCTGGAATTTTTCTCCCCAGCACCCATCCCACCACACCAGCAGGAAGCTGGGCAGTCTGGGGGCTGTGACCCATCCCTCGGTGATGGCACCTGGATTCAGCAGGACTCATGGGCAGACCAGGCTGGGAGAGGCTGGACACCAACCCTCTTGTAGTGTCACTGGGGCAGGGACTGTCAAATTCAAGGGACTGAAATGGAATCCTGGGCCATGGGCAGACTGTGGAAAGACCTGGCCGGGGATTGCAGAGAATTGCTAAAACCAAGCACACACTCAAACATATCTACAAAAATATGCCAGTTTTTGAAATGTGGGACAAGTGAAACCATGAACCATGTCAGTATTTTGAAACATGCTAAACTAAAGTTCTCTAAATAACACCTTACTTTCACTCTCAGCCACAGTATGCCTCTGGAGAGCTGTACCTCCCCTCAGCAGGATCACATGAGAGTGTAGCAGTGGCAAGCCATGCATGACTGAGTGATTAAATTCCAGGTGGTGTTGTTGAGCAGACTGACACAATAATGGTTTTTCAGAGGTTACAGTTGTTTAAAAGTTATAAATATACTTGCATTTATAATGAAACAATAGACTGCAAGGAGGAAATACATACTCCCTGACTGGAACTTGACTGAATGATACCAGTTGCTCCGCAGTTTAAATCTGTATGTCTGGTAGTAAATATTGAGGGGTGCAAAACCTGGTGTCATATTTTATTTGCAATTCATATTTTATGCTTTGTCTAAAAATGGCACAATAGGACAGCAAGGAAGAAGTTACTCTGATCATTTCATCATAAGTCAGGCCAACTCTTGAGAGGGGTTTAGCCCCACAAACTACTAAACATGCTAAAGGTGAGAGAAACTTCTCTGTTGGCAAACAGAAAAAAGACTGAGGGCAAAACTTGCAGTTTCTCTGAGCAAACCAAGGAACTTGCTTGTAAAGAGAGGAAATCCAGAGTCAAAAGAAGACAGAAACAAGGACATTTTACCAAGATCAGAAACAGGGCTCTCTGTAGTTTGCTACAACCATAGAAGTCAGACAAAGTTCCTCACCTATGAATTCAGACATGAGGGAAAAAAACTCTACCAAGAGTGAGCAGAGCAGAGAAGGGATCTGTTTTCAAAACCTTCATTTTAAACTTTTCCATCTGCCTTTCATATAAGATATTTCACCCTTTGAAGTTCAGATATCTGTATTTGATATCTTTTAACATATGTACTTTAAATTAAAACTGGAACAGACTTTTGGCTCGTGCCAAAGTCCTACATCAGGATACTGGACAAGTGAATACTCATCAAGCAAGACAAATGTAAGTTGTCTACTAACAGATGAGCTTTGGTAAGTATATATACAACTAGGGAATTCTGAACAGTGGTGTGCTAGTAACAGAATCTCATCAGTCCATGTTCTGAGAGTGCTGGTCTCTTCAGAGGGCATGAAGAATCAGTTCCTTTAAGTCCAAAGTGCTAAGAAGTTCAAAGCAATCCTTGAACTTTTGTTCTTGTCATCTTCTACAGTTTTGGCTGTTCTTTAGACAAATCTGTCATCACATCCACTGGGCACTTGTCATGCTCTAGGTGCAGCTTCCATATATTAAGGTCTTTATGGACTTGCACCTCTAAACTAAGAGGTGTGCCTCAATTTCTGAATTTCACCTTAGGGTATATAAAAAATGCATTTAATGTAGATTTTTAAATGTAAAAATAACCCTTACTGAACAAAATGGGTAAATCAAATAATATATATTTATACAGTGTTTTAAAATAATTTGACATGTGTGCCTTAAGTCTTTTATGGTTTTGCTAGCAGGTGCAAATGACGACTTCAGACTCCAGTTCTTTACTTCATAGAAGTCATTGTTCTGTTTCAAAACTTGTTCTGGGGAGTCAAAATTATGCACCTACATAATAGTTAACCCACTGAATATTTCTTAGAATCAACTGGATTATAACCTAAATAGTAATTACAAGATTAAAAACACAATCAAAGGTGGGGATGAAATTCAAAATACTAATGAGATTTCCTATGATTCCATGATTCCTATAGATCCCTAACACTTCCACAAACTACAATATATGTACTACTACATGTAGCTACTACATTTTTATATNGGATGAAATTCAAAATACTAATGAGATTTCCTATGATTCCATGATTCCTATAGATCCCCAACACTTCCACAAACTACAAATCATGTAGCTACTACATTTTTATATGAATAGAACAGTATGTATTCAGAACTAGCTTAACATATAGTACTGATTCATCAAAAATATAAATCTTCTGAAAACTTAAATACTGTCTGGTCTATTAATCTGTATCAATTAAAATATTTAAATCATTTAATTCATTGTTATGCAACCAGATTAAGTGGGAGTTTGCCATTTAAAGGGACTTTCCTAATGCTGTTTACTGCTCATCTATCATTTCTGTTCATATAGCACCTATAGAAAAAGATTGCACTCAAAACAATTAAAACAGACTGAAATACAATACCAAATCTCTCTATGAATATGGAATTGTTAAGTTCTTCTACAGCAAGTGTCTGGAGTAGAACAAAATAGAAAAAATATAAACCAAACCAGCTTACATAAGAGTTCTGCGAAGGGCTTCAGCCAGGTTTCATTTATTTTTCCAGCCATGTTTCTTCTCATCTGACAGCTGAAAATGTGCCCAATTCTGCAGCTGCAGTCACAATGGTAAATACTTTTGTATAGGACTCATTCTGCTCATCTGTAAGTTATGCATAGTATATGTATATATGTAATTTAATTCTCTTTTGTGGATGGTCACATGTAGAGACTGAACTCAAGAAAGGTAGTAACAGAAGCCCAAGCTTCATTTGCTTAATAAAAAATGCATGTCTTGATTTGCATCTTTGGTGTTTCCCATCAAACTATCAGCTGTGCCTGTCCACACTCAGACATTTGTGACTGTTAGCCTGACTGTGGCAGGCTGAGATCCTTAAATAATCTTCAAGGCTACCTACAGTTGCAGACACCATAGGATAAATGACAAGAGGCATCTAACCCTTCTAACCTTTCATCTATAGACCCATCAGCTGTTGGACTGACTGAAAAATGGGAATTCAAATGGCCCCTGTGTGACATCATGACTTGTCTGACTCCTGGCTTCCATGAAACAGTTACAGGAACCAGAGAAAACTTTAAGTGTACCTTCATTGCACAGTCTGAGATGAAAGGGGTATTACAGTGTCCTTTTATCTTACACCAGGACTATTTAATAGACATATTATATTGCATTGGCAAAAGACACAGGTTTTCATAGGTTTTATCTGCCAAACCACAGACTTTAATCCATATGGCTTATTCTAGCCATAGAGAAGAGAAACACTATGCAGAGCCAGCATGGATACAGCCAAAGTATGGATGAGAAAAATTTGCCAGACGTGCAGCAATCACAGCATCACAAAAATCAGAAAATACACACTCCAGAGTAGAAAGTGTAAATAGAGAGTGGTAGACCTTTTAAATCTTTTGCAAAGTCTGCACAAGCAACAAGTCAAATTTTGCCACAGTATTTTAACAAAGAGTTTTTTATGCCTTAGGCATGTCAGTTACGTGCCACCCTCTCTCTGTAGCTGGGCTAGCAGACATCTGCAGAACGTTGAATGTTGATTATACAAAGCTCCTAGAATAATGCAAAACCTCTTCAATAAAGACTTTATTCCATCTTTAGCCAAACCATGGCTCGCATTGTTTCCAGCATTCCTATCCTGCCCCCATGAATTATTTCAGAGATTTAAGCTCTTGGATTTTACCATGCACCTTATGAAATTCATTGAACTTTCAAAATAAATATTTAATTTTAAATGAGAAAATTCACGTGCTTTGAAAGCATTCCCTTATCTTCTCCAGCCTCTCATTTGGACAAGATGCTAAGTGTAAGTTGTAAAGGAGAAGAACTTAAGAATAAACTGCAGAAGATCACCTGATCCTTTAAGGATAGTCCTCAAAAAAAACAAAAACAAAAACAAAAACAAAAACAAAAACAAAAACAAAAACAAAAACAAAACAAAACAAAACAAACAAAAAAACAAACACAAAAAAACCTTCTGTTTCAATTTCCCGTTCAAACTGCAAAAAAGAAATTTCATTACAATGAATTTTTCCATTCTGCCCCAAACATTTGAGTCGATTTATCCTATCTGTCTTTCAAGTGTCTTCATAGGGAAAAAAGGAGGGGAAAATCCTGCTCTATATATTTTTTCTAACAACTATACATTCAGTGTCTTCAACTTAAACAAGTATTAATTGTCTTTCCTGATAATATGTGAAGATAGGATGCAGCCTACTATTTAGAATTATCAGTTCTCTCAGCAGCAGCAGTAGCCCTATAGGATTCCTTAGCCTTCTGGATGCATGGCTTTGGGCCCACTTTCAAAAACCCAAGGTGTCAACATAAGCCAAACTTTCAGGATTTTGAAATTGACCCAGCATGCCTATGGCCTCATTAAACACTGTCCTCCAGTCCAAAAAGGCATTCCTCCTTAAAACAACAACCAAACAAAAACAATTACTTAAAAATCCTCACAAAACAAAAGAAGCCCACACAACAAATACCACCCAAAAAACCAAAAAAACAACTCCTTTCTGATCTTAAGTATCATAACAGTTCCTCCCAATGAAATCTTTTTCAAGAGAAAATTTGCCCTGCTTCTGTAGTCTGCTTTATCCTAATAGACTACAACAGATTTGCAGAGTCTACTTCAATGAAAGCTCAGCAAATGCAGTAGTCCAAATGGGATATACTTTCCAATTAAGGATTAGCATACTTAACGTGAGGTTGTCAATTTCAATTGGCATGATTCAAACTGAAATGTCAACCCACTTGCCATCTGCTATGTACAGATCTAGTCTGGAAAGTAGCAATGAAACAGCCAAGAGGCTGCTACCATAGAAACTGTACCACAGACAGTAAATTTTACCTAGAGATCTCTTAAATTTTTATGAAGTATTGTACCAGTGACTCCGTACTTTAGGTTTGCTCCTTTGGATAGACAAGTTTAGAGAAGACTTAATCTGAAATGCAGTACATTGCATTGAAGAAGCAATGTAGAAGATAGAGGCCTGAAATAAAAAATTTCTAACTAATGAGTTCACAGGAGAAAAATTAATATATTATTCATCTGTTTTACAAAGATTAAAAAGGCCAAGAGAATATGTTGGACTATTTTAAAGGGCAAATTCAACCCTTAGTAAGTTCTATTTTATATGACTTCCATTTAAAAAGAGTATAAGGATAACTCATAAGAAAGAACTGCCAGCACTTCCTTCAGGAAAGAATAATTGTACCCCTTTTGATATATTGCATAGTTCATAATCATAGAATCATCAAGGGTGGAAAACACCCCTAAGATCATCAGGTCCAACTGTTAAGCCAGCACTGCCCTGTTCACCACTAAATCATATCCACATGCCAAGTACACTAACCTTGGCCAAAACTTGTCATTAACTCATTTTGCTCAACATGACTGACTAGAGCCCCACTGTTGAACCATCCATATCAAAATGTCCAGCACCCACAATGACCAGTGCTTTGAAAAGTTGCTAAGAATTAAGGGATAGAAAAGAAATTAAGGTTGGGAGGTAAGGTTTAGTTTATTTTAGATACTGGGGAATGAGGAAGAAAGCAAAGCATTTGGATGACTTTTAGATAAGGAGAAAAACTTTGACCAAGAGCTCTGCAGTGCAGTACTAGAGTGCAGGACATGTGCACAGCTAGACCTAAGGGCCTAGAGTGCTCTGCAGCACAGACGAAGAATTGCTGCAGCTAAAAAAATGCAGTAGATTTTGGGTTTTTGAGAGAGAATACCATTCATTGCTAACAACCATTCATTGCTAAGTGTCAGATTCTGAGATGACAAAATGTGGAGCTTGGGGCGGGAATCAAAGTGAAGAAATGTACATGAACAGAAGGGGTTCTTCAGCCTTGTCTATGAATCTTCCAATCCACTCCTGAATTTTACAAGCAAAATTCAGTTGCCAGAACCCCTATCCCATCACCTATAACAATGTCACATGTCCTATAACATGGTCACATGTTTTTCTATTTCTTCTATTTGTTTTTCCTTTCCTCTGTATTTAAGGATCACAGCAATTTTGGAACCATACAGCACTAAGAATCTCATGCAATTAACCTTGCCAACACAAATTCTGTCTAATCATCCCATGCTGAAGGATTTAATGCGAAGCAGGCACTCCTTACTCCCTTGTATACTATGTCCTTTCTGGCAATGCAGTACTTGTATCATTTTGACTTGATATTATCAACATTCTGAGAATAATATTTTAAGTTTAGTGTTGGAGCTTTTAAGTTTGATCTGTGCTCTACGACTTGAAAGTTTTAATCCTTGATGACTTGAATTCTTGTCTCATTAATGCTATCTTTTGTGGATTACTGTGACCAGCATAAGAAATGAATCAAAAGTTTGCTTATTTGATTTGAGAATTGTTATATCTGGGGGGGTAAAAAAAGTATGTCAGACATATGGGAAGAAAAAAAAATAATATTTATCTTTAAATGTTAGGTACTGTAGCATGACAATGAGAGTACTCGTAAAAAATATATGATGACAACAGTAAAATAGAATACCTTATTTTGAAAGATATCACTGTCCCTAAAATCTCTATTTTTCTCTTGTGATCAAGATATTAATGAACTAAGCAAGTAATTTTGTGGATTGGAGGCTTTACTGGGATTCAGAGAGAGAATAGATTATCAATCACAGAAGACAAATCACAGAAGATATTACAGAGAGAAACAATAGGCATAATTACGACAATCATTCTTTACTTAGGAAGAAATTCATTACCTTAGGTAAATTCTTTAGTTACATTGGTGAGGCATTCAAACGTGTTGTCCCATCCCTGGAATTATTCAATGCCAGGTAGGATGGAACTCTGGGCAATGTGGTCTGGTAAAAGATGTCCCACCCTACAGCAGGGAAGTTGGAAACTATATGACCTGTAAGATCCCTTTCAACCCAAACCATTCCAGGATTCCATGAAATAAAATTCATAGCTAACACCAGATAGCATAGATAGAAATTGATTGCACATTTTTCCTTGATAGGAGATTTTTCTGGCTACTAATAAATAAAATTAACACCTGTGTTGTTGGATTCTACCAAACTGCACCAGATTCCACTAAAGCCAGTGGAAACGCATCACAAAGACCACAGCCACATACTATTACAGTCAGCTGAAATTATATTTTCAAGCAGGTACAAAATCAGTGGGCAGGAGATCACAGGACGTATGAGAGATAAAAGTTGTTGGTTAAGACCAAATAAGATAATCTGGTCTCTTGGCACTAGAAATCTGACACTGAAGGCCTGAACTTCCTAAAATAAAGTGCAAAGAAGTTCTAAAAACCTAAAGTGTCTGTTTGTCTTAGCTAAAACCTGCAGTGAACTAGCATTTAGAAATATTCTCAGGAAATCCCAAATAATGTGCCCCCGTGGCATTGTTTGTGTCCAGTCAGCATGCTCAAACTGTATGAAGCCAGATGGGTGTTTAAGATTACAAATTCAAAAACTTGGCAGTGAAATTTTGAGTTCAGGATTGCAACATAAAAGTCACACCCAGAGGAAAACTCAGTTTATCTGGAGAAGTTTTTCAGTCATCCCAGGTCCGGTGAGATTTTTTAAATCCCATTCTTTTAAGGTTCCAGTTTTCATGCAGGTTATTTTTATTAGTATTTTCCATACAAAGCCTGACCTAACAGGCAGCTGAGGAAGTAAACCTTTCCCAGTTGTTGTTCGCCCTTTGGCCACAAGATGGCGGTGTTTCCCAACTTTTCCTGAAACTCTTCAGCGAGGCCAAAGCAATTGCCGTTCGAGCACTGCCGGGTTCTTCAGAAGGAAAGGATATGGGAAGTGATGTTATACAATCTCTGCCTTGTTCTAGCCCCCTAGATATGCCTTGGTATCTACCATAGCACTTTATCACAGTTCATTGTAGCAGGTAAGTAGTTAAAAAGGAAAGCCTTTCCTTAAATACTTTGAAAGTAAGGTCAGAGAAACATGCCCACCGTGAACAATTGTTGTCCTCTGCTGTGTTCTTACCGCTCTTTTTCAGTCTTATGTTCATGATTTCTCTGAAATGTTCAGTCATAGAATGTGGTTTAACAAAGACCTTAGAAATAAAAATACCAGAAAGATTTCACTGTAACCAAGAGATCAAAGTTGTCAGTAAATAGCCCTGTGGATTTCCAATTCAGGAATATTAAGGAATATAGAAAGGTGATCTCTCTCTCTCCCTCCCTCTCTCTCTTTCCCTCTGTATCTTCTGTCTCTGTCTCTTTTTGTTAGTTTGTTTGTTTGTTTTTGGTTTTGTTGGCTGGGTTGGTTTTTTTGTGTATGTCAGCATAAATTATTAAAGTATTCATGCAAAGAGAAGTTAAAGATTTTCTTGGGGCAAGCAGAAAAAAAGAGCTTAATAGGAGACACTTTTCAAAAGTGTGGAAGCATCCTGTATGTGCCCATTGGGCATTCATTCTGCTCAGCTCTTAGGGAACTAAATATGCAATCTCTTCCCACACTACAGTTGTGTATTGGAAAGGCTAGTTGCCACAATAGCAGGAGTAGCCATAGTGCCTAACTTGAGGCACAGATCCTCAACAATCAGATTGATATTTAATAAAGACAGGTAGACCCAATGAGAAAAATCAGTGCATCTGGTTTAGATTCCCATTCCAGAAAACTTTAGAGTAAATATCTCTTACTCTTCTTTCCTTTACTATGAAAAAACAACCAAAACAGAGAGAGGACACTTATCTCACATAGTGCATAAGCATAAGCAGCATAAGTTCTTTTCTCCTCTTAGATCAAGACTGCAGAGCTTCAGTAACTGTGTATGAATTTCTGGAGAACTTCTCATTGCTCCAGAGACCTGATTTTCAGAAGAAAGTTGTATTTACAGCTGCTACATAAAATGTCCATACAAAGATATCTGTTCACTGTGGAACCAGAAGTTGCAAAGCCCCTTCAATGGTCTTCCTCAGTATTTCCTTTAGAAACTGTTCCATTTGCCTAAGTTATCAAACATTTTCCATACCAGGGACTGGAACTAGCTGTCTTAACCCACAGGCTAAAATGTTATTCACATCTCACACTATCTGTTTTAATGAACATGAAAATATTGTGTGCAAAACGACAAAGTACCACACAGGAGAGGCTTGAGGAATCACACTGTTGATATACTGTAGCCCAGCAACTACAGCACTTACATGAGAAGGCATATTCAAATTCACTTCCAGTTTGCACTTACTTTCACAAATTCATGGAGATGCTAAATGGGAGTAACCAATATAATCTGTGTTAACTGGAGTTTAATTTTTTCTTTGTTTTTCTTATCAGTTTATCTAGCAAAATATTACATTTTGGCAAACATAACATTTGATACAAAAAGAAATTCCAGTCTCTTTATTTAAATGTGTAGAAGCATATCCGACAGAGCATCTGTTTTTTAAGTCATGACCACTCAAATAAATAGAAATGGTCTGATTTGAATACAATAATTTCACAGAAAATCTTCACACCATATTTAATTACTTCCACAAAATAGTTTCATGATATATTCTTTTATATAAATATTACTACAACACAGAGAGAAAATTAAGATTATTGAAACAAATTAAATTATTGTTAAACTGATATTTTAAATTAATTACTATTTAAATTAAAATATAACTGCCTATTAAATAAAGCCTTACTACATACAAAAAAAAAAAAACAGAGTGAAAGAATGTTTTCTACTCATTCCAAAACTGAAGTCACACTGAAAGAAGAAAAGAGCTCAGATTTTCATTTGTAATGTTTATACTTTGCTAAGGAAACCACATACAACAACCTACACGAACAACATTTCCAAGATTATGATTATACAAATGCATATAACTATTTTGATATTTACAAAGCATTCTAAAATGCTTCTTTTTGCATTAATCTAATCCAGCTGATTGTTTCAATTTACAACAAAGAGATCCATTCATTCTGTAACCACATAAAAAAATAACATTTCACAGGCCTTTTCTTTCACATTTCTAATTTAAAAGTCTTTTATTATGTATCTTAAGTCTTAAAGTGTTAGTTGACCCTATGAGAGAGGAAAAAGGCAGCACATGGAGAGTTAATCCGTTTTCCATCTGAGACACGAGTGACTGCATAATTAGTTACACCCATGCTTTCGCCTGTGCATGTGCTTGGAAACAACTGGCTCTCCCATTTCACCAATGAAAGGCTTCCACATTAATTTATAATGCCAACAAGTATGTGTGAGAGTGAAAGTGTGTGTGAGAGTATGATCAGTCATTTCTCCATGATAGATTTGTTACATATGCAATAGTGAATGATATTTGCCATTTGTTATACTTTCTTTTAATGTTTATGCTTTACATTAAAACACATTTTAGGATATTTGATTCCTTTTGTTTTACATTGCAGCTTACAATTTTTTAAGTTTGGGTTAGCAACAGAAAAAAATGCCATTGAGAAATCTACTCTGGCTGTCATTTTTTGCCAAACATTGTTTTTTGTGATTCTAAGATTTTCATAACAGCAAGCTAAAGACCGAACCAAGCTAAGTCAACTACTGAAAACAACAATTTAATAATATTTTAGAGATGTAATTTCCTAAGTTAGTAGCACAATGGCTTTCAAGCAGTTACTGTCTTGAAAGAGTTTCTTTGAAATAAGTGCAAAATGGCATACCTGGGAAAGTCACAAGCACAAAAACACTAAGACATTCCAGGGCAGAAGGAAACAATAAATATTCTTTAGGTTTCTGCCATACAATAGCTGTTGATTGTTTATAGTTGTTTCTTACTCTGTAAATGTCAGCTCTTTGGAAAGAACTGCAGTTACCACAATAGAGCTAGACCTGTCATGGAGTACCATTATCAATTCTTAATAAACAACAACTGCTAAGCAAACTAAGCATGAACTCCCTCTCTGTTGTTATATCAATCAAACTGACAGCACATAGGTATGAGAAATTCTGCCTCTCTGTCTACAAGGAAAGAGAACAGGCACTCATTTCCATAGATCCCCTTACCTGATTTTTATCAGCAGCAATGGAATATTTAAATGCATATTCTTTGTTCCTCAAAAGCTAGTTACAAATTGTCACTGATCCCTGTATCTGACTTTCACCAACTCAAGATAATGCTTTACAGAGAAAGATGATACAATATATTTTAGCTATTGCCATGCCCCTTTTGCTTTTCTTTTCTTCTTAAAAGCCAATTGAAGTGTGTGAGAACTTTTTTCTTCTACTTGTTCATTTTATTTCTAATATGCTTTAGTGTATTTCCATAAAACACTTGAAATCACATTCACTTTTTCTCTTCTACTTATTTATATTTTAAAGTTATTCATTAAAAGTAAAAAATAATTTATTATTACTTGATGACTGCTCTGGGTTAATATCTAGGTTCAGATATTAATCATTTTGCCCTGAACCAATTTATTTTCTCTTTCAGCATTGCATGTTCTATTACTATTGTTTCATTAAAAACTTGCCTCCAACAAAATGTAGAAACTCTTCTGCTTTCCATTTCCCAGTGGGTGACCTTGGATTGATCTGATGTCATCAGTGGATGTTAGACATTCCAGTCCTAACCATCCAACTCTTTCACCTTTGCAAGGCTTGAGGCTCTTCACTAAACATCACCCTTGGGCTCAGGCCCCTTAAAGTTAGGCATGGTGAAACTAAAGCAGTGTTTTGGTAATGGAGAAGCTATGGTTCACTTCTGTCTTAAGGAGTTCCCACCATAGTACATCTGTGTTGTGCCAGTACAACTGTTTGTAGAGAGACATATTGACAGGGTCAAAAAAATGAACAAAACCATGCATTTGTCTATTAACCTATATTTATATAGAGACAGAGATATCCCATGCATATACACACACTGATCTGATGTAGAGAGGCAGATCTTCCCTAAAAGTGCATTGTTTCCAAGGCAAACATCACTACATCTTAAATCATTCGGGATGTGGATCATTATAACATTCAGACAACCAGACCTTTGAGGTACAGTGTGGCACACACCTATTCCTAATTTAGGCTGAAGCTTAGACTCTCAGAACAGTATGTTTAGAAATATATCACCTTATCTGATAAAGACTCCTTGGATAAATTAGACCCACTCCCATCCTTTTTGAGCCAATATATATTCAAAAATAATTCTACTGGGAAAAGGCTAATCTTGCAAAATTTTACAAGCTTTTGCATCTGAGAGTCACATTGGAAACAATGGGAGAATTCATAGTAAAATTAAATGCATGCAAGGAGTGCTTTACTACAGAAAAATGGCATTCCAAAGTAGATTTAAACAATTTTGCTTAATTCGTGAACCAAGCGCTTTGTTTACATTGTTTCTGTGATTTTTCTAATAACTGTGTGGACAGACAAGGCTTCTATTTCATAACTTTTGGTGTGCAGCACCCGGCTAGTGCACAATGGGGAAGCTTTCTGGAAGTATGTGGTCCAGCTGCCCACTACAGTTTTTGTGAGCTAGTCATGATGATCTGTAATATTCCATTAACACAGTCCTGGCTCAGCCAAACTCATTTCTGTCAATATTAAACACCCAAAGAAATCCAGAGAAATTACTTGCATTTCAGCATACAAATCACTGTGCCTCATGGAAGCCTATTCCTACAGGAAAAGCTGTGATTCCCAAGCAAAACCATTATGGTTAATGCCACTTAGGTATTTCTTAATTTTCTTTTTAAGATGAAATTGAAGAGAAAAAAAAATTGACTTTCAGATATGTTTATTTACTCAATGAATATTTTACAGCTCTGTCAACTATCAGCACATGCAGAACTATTTTGTCAGCCCTTTTACTGACAGTCGAAGTCTTCCACCGATAACACTGAATCACAAATTTGAAATAATGTTCCTTTTCATTTTTATCCTTTGAAAAGTATATTTTCAGAAAGCTTTCTTTTAAGTCAAGTGACAGAAATAAAAAGCATCCCAGTGCCAATTTCCTTCCACTTTTTAGGGAAAAATGTTTTAGGAAGTCAGATGCTGTCTGCAAGATGCAGCATAGCAAGGTCTGTCAACCCTGAGCCTGCTCCTGCCCTGACCTGAGGAGGCCCCAGGAAAACCTTTTGCCATTGGTAAGAGAGTCTGGTCCTGGCTGCTCCTGCATGGATGTGAGGAGCACCTCGGAGAAGTGACTGATCAGACTGCACATGTAATAAGCTGCAGATTCATAAATCAGCTGGAAATCAAATGCCTCAGGGACAAGTCACGGTGCTGGGAGGAAGAATTTTCTCTGTTGCAGGAATAAGGTTAAAAGGAAATACTAGATTTCAGAGATTTTATTCTTCCTGCAAGGTAGCTCAGCCAGGTTCCACCAGTTTTAATCAAAATGTCCTTGTCAGCAGCAGCATTATTTCCAGCTGAAGGCAGATGGCTAGTTTGCACATGGATGGCTGCTGAGGCTGAAGTCTACCACTGGAAGCCTGAAGTTCTTGCTCAGGCACACACACACATGCACACAAAAAAAAAAAAAAAAAAAAAAAAAAAAGCCC
>VXBB01004271.1:255019-374205 GCA_013399915.1 Illadopsis cleaveri
ACCAAACAAAAAAAAAAAAAAAAAAAAAAAAAAAAAAAAAAAAAAAAAAAGTCCAGAGATTTTATGTAGGCAGTGTTGACCAAGAAATATTTTGCAGAACAAAAGGAAATAAATTTAATACTTTTTGCATATCTTTCCAAATAATTGGCTTAATTTGCATTACATCTTGTACTTAAAAAGGACAAAATACCCCTTATTGATCTCAGCTTTGCTGAGCTTTTGTCTTCTGCTGTTCCCTACTCATATCTTCCAGTTATTTCAAAGATACTAAACTGATGAAGTTGCATTTAATGTGCAATAAAAATAATGTATATATTTTTCTCTTCCATTTGTGTTAAGAAAGTTTAAGTATAATCAAATACAAGTTTTCAAATTTTCTTGTTATTTTTGATTTCTCTTGCAGTTTATACTAGAAAAGGATACAATACAAAAAACTGAATAAAAATACTCACTATAACAAAAATCTTTTCTTCATTAATATTCTGAATTTCTCTTTCCACAGCTGCAACCAGAAATTTTAATCCCAAAGAGCTATTTCAGTACAAAGTGCAGTAATTAGCTCATAAATGATCAGAATCAGAACCATGCCTAGTGTTTTAGCCTTTAAAATAACAGGGAAGAAGTAAGGTTTTTAAACACCATTTTTGCAAGCCTACTGAGAAAAGATTTTTTGCTTATTTTTAAGGACAAAATTCCCTTACTGTGTGGCTTGTCTGTTTATGCTATTTTAAAAAGTTCAGGGGAATGATAATGTGTGAAATAAACTTTACAGGAATGCTATTCCACTAAAATGAATATTTAAATTCGATCTGTTTACTATCTTTTACTCCCCTTCAATTGAAACCAGACAGTCAACCCAGCTCTGGAGAAATTTAAATTTAAAACAATTTAAAATAACCTTTCCACATATTAAAAAATAATTAACATGAGACATGCACATAAAATACGTTAAAAGGAAAACAAAGCTGTGGCATTGAGCAAACAGCTAGAAAATGCAGAATTAGATTAATCTGAAAAAAATCATTTCAAACCTCCCTTTTCAATAGGCACTAATAGAGAGTTTTAAGTACTTGATAATATATTATTCCTCCCTAGTCCTTTTTCAGCATGCCACGCTGTGGGGACCAGAAAATCATGTCACTCTCTCTTCTCCCCAGACTGTTCCAGCCCCCAGTCCCTCACTGGCAGCTAATTGATTTTCAGGCTTGCTCTCATTTCAGACTCTCCTTACACTGTCGTTAAGCTCCTTGCTCTCATCACCTTTTCCCATCAGGTCTTTTATCTCAAACAAATAAAAATTAAGGAGCTACCCTGAACTGCTTGACAGCAGAGTCAGAAAGCTCCCAGTTCCAATGTCTGGACTCAGCTGACCATTCCAGATCATTGTTTGAGCCAGTTTTGCAGTTTGACTAGATTTGGCCAGAATCTACCTTTTCCATTCATATTTCATTTCCTTTGAGATCTGTTCATTTCAATTTGTTCAAGAAACTGAATTAAAATGCAAGAGTTTCAAATGTAACAGGAAGGTATAAATGTATGAACTAGACTATGTGCACAGTTGTTATTATAGTTGCTTTCAGTATAAATTGAAGGTATTTTTATCTTTAAACTGCAAAAGGAAAAACAATTCCTATCATTTAAGTAGTCATGCAGAGTATTCAGATTTTTTTTTTCACACCTCAAGTCTGCCTTTGATTTTTAAAATCAGAGAATTATATTTGTTCCTACATCCATTTCTGCAACAGCACTTTGGGCACTCAAATGTTTTGAGAATTATTTCTCTGGGATTGTTTAGCAAATCATTCCTCATGTACTTTGTAAGAGATTCTCAGTTAAATAAATTCTTTTTAAAATAGTCTACATAGTAATAGAATAGTAAACAAAGTTCCCAAAAGAACCAAGCATAACGTAAAATATTAAATAAATACAGCATTAGAAACTTAGATATTGAAGCCTATTTTGGCTTTTACTGATCTGTGATTTCATTTTATGTCTTTCAGAAATGTTGAAACAATTTGAATTACTTTTTCAAGGTCAATCTCAGATTGTGAACCCTCTGTAACAGCATGTTGTAATGTTCTTAGTTATTTCACAAAGCTATCACTTTCTGAGTTTCATTCTCCAATTCACATATTGCCACATGGTCTTACTTATTTGTGATGACATTATAATTATTCCTCTTTTTTAATCACAGATTTCTCATAAAATCTTCTGATATTTACCTCCTAAATGGCATTTTTGAAATTCAACTTATTTACCAGAAATTACTCTGAAAAGTATATAGACCTAAACAAAGCTTAGTCCACTGTTATTTCCTAGGAAGTACATTCACACATGGCAACATAGCATCACTGTGATAGGAAAACCTTAAAAGCCATGTTGCACAGCACCAGAGAAAGGTGGAGAAGGAAGATACGCTCTTTATTCTTCCAAGCTGCACCACAATATTCATAGCAACCACCGCATGCCTGCTGATTCCACAGACATTTCAGAAAAGAACATAAGCAGAGGCAATGCAGATGTTTTTCATTGAAATGTCCTATTACTTACCACTTCAAATTGGATGTTCAGATGGCTAAAATTACATAGCATACCATTCTCTTCCATGAAGTTAGAGTATGACCCTGATTGCTCATTGATTATCATAATACCCCCTATCCTCAAAGCTATCTCTATTCCAGAAAGCTTCCATCTATTCAAGAACACCTAATTTTATATAATATTTATTATCCCAAGCTTCCATTGACATCACTGCAAAGGTGGACCTTTGTTTTAGCATTTAATATATGCAAGAGCATAGATTCTTCCCCTACTCCAAGAACCAAGAACCTAATCCTACCTACATATGGGATGATATTAACTATGTCTCAGTAAGTAGAAACTGTATTATCATCACCATTTTTAAGGTTAAATCTATTCAAGTTGTATTTGTAGAGTGCTGAAAACCTGTAGTCATTTCAATACAGAAATGCATCATCATTCCAACAATGCACAAGCCCCAAGGAACTGAAGCATGTGCACAATCTTTAAGTACATAGGAAGTCTCATTGAAGGTCTGAGAAAAAAGACTTCTGAAATCCAAATTGCCATAATGATGCCTGTCACAGCTAGGCACCCTGTGGAAACAGGACCTGGCACAGCCATTCATCCCATTCCCATTCATCACAAGGCTTTTCATTTCAGGCAGTGTGGATGAAATGGAGCCCAGTGCTCCAGTGACAGGTAAACCTCATGTCATCCCTCAGTCATCACAATCTTGTGCATCACCCCCAGCACATGTGTGTGTGTATTCTTATAGTGACTCTTTGGCCTTAGCATAGAAATAGAGAGAATAAGACCCTAGAAATAAATACCATTAAAATAAAAGATGAAAAGGCAATTATATTATGCCAAGGATGAATTAGACTGCTAACTTGCTCTCCTGTCTTAACTGTGGAAAACTATTACCAGTTTTGACTTTTCCCATCTGTTCTACTCCAAGCTTGCCGAAAGGCTGATATTCTGACAGCAATCTGAAGCACAGTTTCGCCAACTGTTTCTTTTTGAAAGTCCACGTTCCATATGTTCTTATTATGCTTCTTTTTATTGCCATGGAAGTACACAATTAACTAGGAAGGGGGAAAAGTTTGCTGTTTTCCATAATTATAATAAATATATCTTTAAAAAAAATTACAGAAGAGAACATTCAAATATTCTTTTCTCTTTTCCATGATATACTTCCTTGTGTTATTATAGCGTATATTTCTGTCACTTATAATGATTACCTGTTGAATCCAACACACATTATGTCTCATATGTATGACATAGAGTCTCTACAAAATGACTTAATTATTTAGAACAGGTATTCAGTAGAACAATGCACAAGGTGAAAGCTTGTCTTCTCTTTCAAACAAGAGTCCTAAATAGGTGTTGACTGTCCAAATTTAAGAAGAAATATATCTGTTGCTTACACAGGGAAACTATTTCCACCAGCATTCCAAAAATAGCCACTGGTCTTTATCACAAGAGTATAAAAAGCAAAAACCTTGAATTCTGACCTCATGATAACCATGCAATCCTATATAATAGAAAGCATGATCATGAAATCTTTGCAGCAGTTGACACATTAGTATTGATTTCATATCCACTGAGTTCTCATCAACATGGGGCAAATCTCTACAGTTATCATCTACATCAGTATAAACCAGAAGCAACTGAATAAACCACCAGAGAAAACCACTGGAGCTTCATATGCATTTACAACAGTCTGACTGACTTGAGGTCCCAAAAGAACACAGTAATCAAAAATAAAACTTGGAAAAGTGTTACGTGGTATTGATAGCAAGTGCAAGCTAAGCTTTGTCACTAAAGGAAAGACTATGGAATTGGTGTGTTACATTTGCTTACCTGACTGGTTAAGAAACAAAGTTTTATAGCTCATAACTCCTTCCTTAAGTGTGAAATAGAAGTACCAGCCTTCAAAGCTGAGAAACACAGAACTATCTTGGTGGGCAGGGACCCTGATTATCATCTAATACGACATCCTGCTTCAAGCAGAACTACAGTTAGCACTTGATCGGGTAGGACAAGGCTTGGTGTAGCCAAACCTCAAATATATCCAGAGATGGAGATCCCATAACTGGTTTGGTAAACATGTTCCAGTCCTACATCTCCCTGCTAGTGAAAACTTCCTAATGTCTGAAATACACGCGGCCATTGCCCTTGCTATATAATCTGTCCTACCAAGAAGAATCTGGCCCTGTCATCTTCACAGCTACCCTTGAAACAGTTGTAAGCAGATGTCAGCTCTCATTCTCCTTTCCACCAGAGTAACAAGCCTTCCTTCAGCTTCTCTTTGGAGATGTTTTGCAGACACCAGAGCATCCTGCTAGCCCAGATGGATCCTCTTCTACTTCTTTATGCATGTTTTGAATGTCAGGGCCCCAGATTGAATGAATTTTTCCTGAGTGGCCTTGGCAGTGAAAACTAAAGAGGATAGCAAGCTTCTTGGACTGGGGTCCATTTCCTCAAAATTCAACCCCATGTACTGCACAATTTATTTCCAGCGAGAATAAACAAACATGAAAGAACATGTTTGCTTATTCAGCCTGACATCACCTGTAACACCCCAGCCCTATTCTGCAAATCTCTCAACCAGTCACTTCCCAGTCTGCACAGGGTAATTCTGCCTAGGGAAAAAGAACTTCCCATTTTTCCATGTTGAACCTTGCAAGATTTCTGAAGGCACAATCCTCAGATTTATCCAAGCGTCTCCAGACTAAGCTGTTGCTACTTCAGTCAGCTGCTTTCCCATTACTGGCATGCTGAGGGTACACTCTGTGTCACCATTTGTAACACCACTGAAGGTCATTGAACAATGAGTCCGATATCAAGCCCAGGGTATTACAGTCATTGCTGACTACCCACCAGATCTCAAACCATGGATTATTGTACTTCAAATCTGTTGGTCCAGCCAATATTCTTCTAACAGTCCCATTATTGAGACCACACTTCTCAGCTTACAAAGAAAAATGCTGGGGGACATGATGTCCAGTGAAAGTCAAGCTGTACCACATTCACCACTCTCACGCAAAGAACCAGTCATATCAATAGAGAAGACGATCAGCTTGGTCAAGCATACCCTGGCAAATCTGTGTTGAGTTTCTTGATTACGTGTTTGCTCTTTAGGTGCTTGGGACTGAATTCCAATAGTAGTATGATTTTCCCAGGGAATGATTTTTTTAGGGCTTCAGAATTGCTCTTATATAATAATCACCTTGACCAATTAGGTTATTGTCCTATTTCAGCCAATAGTCTTATCACTTCTCTGCTTGAAAATACAACGCTTTGCCATACAGGTACCAATCCAATCATCTTTTCTCTCAGATGGTCTAATTATTTAATGGAATTACATTAAATTAATATAATTATTCTCAGACTATATTTAGCTTGAGCAGTTTTACTTCAAATTCAGACTTGGAAGAAAGATTTTCATGACTAATAAAGTCTCTTACAGCTGCATCAAACGGGTCTAATAAAGACATACCATTGTTCTACAAAATTAATGTCATTTTTTTATTATCACAAGTATAAAACCAATACTATTAATATATAAATACAAAGAAGCACTAATTCACAGTTTGAAGCTAAGAGAATTAGTTTCCAGATTGTTAACAAGTCTTTAGGTTATTAGTTATAAATATGCAGTCAACTCTGTCATCATTAAAATTATTATCTCAATGATATTTCATTTATTTGTAAGAAAATAGCATTTGGAGTTGCAAGCATTACAATCTTCTTTTATACTCAGAACTGAAAGCTCTCAGAGAAACTACCTGTGTTTATTTCCATTAAAAGCCCATTGTTTTCTGAGGCTTTGGTGCAAAGTTTCACCTTCAAAGTTTCCAGGTTTGTTGAAACTGCTCTAAACCTCTGGCCCCACCTTGTCTCCCTGTTTGGGTGCACTGCTTGGGCTGTGACGGTTCTGGTATTAACTAGTTCAGCTGATGTGTCCAAAGCCAAACATTTTGCTGTTAAGATCAGCTTACAGTCAGCTCAAAAAACAAAACCAAAACTTCTGAAGGCAATGCCAAGGAAAAAGTAGGCAAGTGTGTCCACACTTATCTTAGGAGTAATACAGGCTTAGAAGTCATCTCAAACACTTATGTCTCTTGAGATATTTTTAAAAATACTCTGTTAATAATAAGCTTGAAATTGATCTCATAGATAACTCTGTTTATGCTAATGGAAACCTGCACAGCTGAATAGAGCTTTCCTGAAGGGAAAGAAATAAGCAGTGTCAATAGCCTTAATTTTTACTTCTTTACATTTTCTTCATTTTCATTAATTCAGAGTGGCTGACTTGTTTCTCACTTCCATTCATCCATTCTGACATGTATTACCTGGAACTGCACACAAAACTCACAAAATTGTAGACAGAGGAAATCAGAAGCTCAGAAAACAAGGATTTCAAGATAAAATATGGGACACACATATGCAACCTGGAACTGTAGATTAGATGAAGAGCACTGTCTTGTTCTTAAACCAGATAATCCATTTCTTTTATGATTGGCAATAATGCTGATTATGATCTGATTAATGGTCAATTTAATGATGAGAACATTATTCAAATTTATAGCCATTTGTTAGTAATGTGGGGTATTAGAAAGCTTTGCTCTTAATTATGCTGCTGCTTTAATTGTATAGTTCTACAGTGCTGACTGGAATTGTCAGTTGGTGAATGTGATTATTGCACATTAGCACTAAGTATATAGTAATGTTCTAGTAGGATATGAACGAGTTGTGTTCTCCCTCTTGATTCTACTGTATTTAATTACTGTTAGTATATTCTTTATTAGAAGCAGATGGGCTGTTCAATAGAAGCATCTTTGTACTGTGTCCCTGCACAGTCTGTACTGTGTCACTGCCATCCAGACTATGACAATGAGTTAGGATTGCATTGTTGAGGCTCTGCACACAGTTACTGATTTAAATCCAATGTAATGTAGCTGGCTGCAGTGGGGGAATTCTAGATTTGCAAGAATGTTCCAAGAACTGAAGAGTAAACAAAAATTACCTTATTGATGCACTTATTGGTTTAAGTTCAGCAGACTAAAAGTTAAACAGTAACTACAGTAAGACTTTCTGCTCCAATCTAACATAATAGTATCAATGTTTTTCTGGAGCCAATTTCATCTGACCTTATATTCAAAACATGTATTTAACCTGTGCACTTAACTTCATTGTCTCCTTATCTGTACTGTGCCAAAATGAAAGACTGTTCAGATAGTTTCTGTGACTGCCGGGTGACAGTGCTCATACCAACCACTGCAAATACTTGCTAGCACTAGGCATTGCCAGTGCTACAGTGCAGGTTCCACTTTACTTTAAAAACAATTTTGGTATATAAGGAACCAAACCAACTACTGAGAGTACTTAATTTGTTAACAAATACCAGCTAGATGTTTCCCTCCAACAGGAAAGATTAGCCATCATGACTGACTGACATATAGCTAGGAGGACTAGCTTTCTCCATCTCATGTTTGCACCTGCTATATATTAATATCACCAAGTGACAGCTCTACTCATGAAGTCAACAGAAGTGGCCTCTGAGATGCCAGAAGGAACCTGCCCACCAGTGCTGCTGAATCATTTCTAGTTAAGATCCTGGTCCAAGGCTCAGAATATAAAGGATGTGACAAAATACTCCTAGAAATTTAAAGAACTGATAAATCTTGTTAATGAGAGAAAACAGCTTCTAACTGCTCCTCTTCCAAAGACCTTTCTTGCAGAAAGTCGTGGAGAAAACACGATTACACCTACTGGGTTTTTGACAGCTTCAGCATTTTGGGGTGCTTCACTCTCTGAAAGCACTGTGTTTTATCTCCAGGAGCAGTTTCACCCATTTCCATCAGCCCCAGATGGCAGGTAGCCACGTTCCTATGCTAGCACAAATATTTCAGAAGAATTTAATCTTTCCCAAACACATTAAGTTGCTTTTTATAAATAACCATTCAGCTCAGTGTGTGCTTATGCTGTTGGATGCAGAAAGCCGTGGGCTGGCCCCACACCCGCACTCCAAACCGTCTGGAAGCCAGCCACCGCCTGTCCAAAAGCCATTAGCTACATTAATGCAGGACTATGCCTGAGCTAATAGGGCCTGCTGAGAGCCCCAGTATTAGTACAATTATGTTTTCACAGCAGCTTGTTTTTCTTTTAGTAAAATATCAGATCACATGGGCTGACGATTTCATTATTTACTTTAGAACCAAAGTAGAGTTTAATATGTATAGGGAGAGTTTATCCCAAACAGAAGCTTAAACAGCCAATATAAATCTTCTTCAAAATAGTAATAATGGATTCAGCAGCTATGTGGTAAACAGAATTAAGGATTTCGTTCCACAAGTCTTATTTGCCTTTAAGCTGACAAACAACATAATTTTCCTGTTCTCAATAACAAACCTTAATTGATAGACTTCTTCCTAGTATTTTATTGCAAAAAATTAATGTTTGCATTTAATGTCATGCTGTCATTATCTTGTTTCCTCCACAGTGAGAAGAGTTGTCTGCTTTCTGCAGGTGCAGAGGACCAGCTAAATACACAACAGCCCCCTCCTTATCCTTACTATCAGCATACACAATGATCACTAGTTATTATGCATAATTACATGGTTGCATGTATTAAATGTTGTTATATTGCATGACAGCATGTTTTAACAGTTAGGAACTTACAACTCAAAACTCTTAGTTATTTTAGTCATATTTTGAAAAACAGCATCTTTTTCCTGGAACAAAATGTGTTTTAGCACAAGTTAACTTAGCTAATGAACTATATGAAAACATAATTAAATAAGTGGAGAAAAAAACATGGTTTTCTTCTTTTTTTTTTTTTTTTTTCTGTGTGTCACCATCTGGTTCACTGGTAACCTAGAAACTAGATTTATCAGCTGCTAGCTACCTGAAGCCTTGGGAGGAGCTGAGGAGGGAAAGGAAGCTTAGCACTCAGTATTTGTTTAACTCGGTAGAGCTAGTACTGTAAAGCCGTATATAAAAGCAGAAATTCAAAAGAGCATGAACAGAATTATATTTCATTAATATTACCAAATCAATATTGATTTTAAAAGGGATTACCATTCTGAGACCCAAGCAGTACAAAACTTGAGCTGAAACTCGATTTCTCTATCTATATAAAATGGAAGGCTGCTTTCCCACATTTATTTGCTGATACCAGGAAAATCTGAGTTAAGACTGCACTTAAAAGAAAATAAAATATTTCAAAATGTGTAGGCATCTAGACAAGATATCCTAAAAATTAAAACTAAGAAAAATAAATTAAAGAACTGAGGTTTTTTTAATCTCTTAAGCATCCCAGAATTTCAACCATCATTTGAAGTTGAACGCTCTTCCCTGGTTTTAATCACTGTGTCCCAGGCCATGGATATCTGAGGAGGGAGAGAGCAGTAAGACTACTGTTGAGCTGCATTACAGCACAAGCCCTACAACCATCTCCTAATCACATTGGTGTTTATTATACTACATAATATTTTGAGGTATTAGGGTAAAATAACCCAATTAGAATTTCCTGAATGCCTTCCCAAAAATCTAGCTTATTACACGAGGTACTACCAAGAGACTTTTCAAAACAAGATGAGAGAAAATATAGAAAAGGTGACCACTGAAAATGACAGCTTTGAACAGTATTTCTGTTTAATGTAATGAGATACCTTTGCATGTTCTTACACTCTAAAATTTCATTTTAAGCTAAGTATTTCCAAACATAACAACACACATTTAAAACTAAAATAATCTCTCTTGCACACATATATTAGCTATTGATTAAAAACACATTTGTCCTTTTCTTTTTTCTGTTTTTTAATGTCTCTAGCCTTGGAACAGATTGTACGGAGTTCAGATAAGATTATGTTACAATGCAGCTGTAAACTGACACCTTAAAAAATAGGAACACTTCCAGCTTACTCACAATTAATATAACCAAGGGTTGAAACGTTTTCCTTTAAATTGAGAAAAGTATCAAATTATATGCTGGTTCTATTATCAACAAATATTTATACAAGATTAACTGTTCAGTTTTATATTTCAGTAAGCAAAGACTGCAAAGGGCCCACTGCTAAAAATGTCTCTCAGAATACAGAGCAACGTGGGTTGTAGAAGAGCATTTACAAGAGCCTCCAGTGACACAAGAAGGGGAAATGGCTTCAAACTGAAGGAGAGTAGGTCTTAATTAGATATTAGGTAGAAATTCTTTACTGTGATGATCGTAGGGCCCTGGAACAGATTGTCCAGAGAAGTTGTGGAAGCCCCATCCCTGGAAGTGCTCAAGTTGGAATGTAGTTCAGGGCAACCTGGTCTTGTGAGAGGTGTTCTTGCTCACATCAGGAGGGTTGGAATGAGATGATTTTTAAGGTCACTTCCAACCCAAACCATTCTATGACTCTACGATTGTAGGAGTTTGTAAACCTTGAAACTGTAGTGAGTTCCCCAAATAGAGAATCATCTATTATAAAGTGAATATTAAGGTGAGTTAAAAGTAGAATCAAACACTGAAAACTAATCTACATTGAGTTCCTTGATATATATATTTACATATTTTTATAGATGCACAGAAATACAAGAAATCTTGAATCTGCTCACTGAGTTATTTTAATACAATTATATTTGGTAGTTGGCATTAGGTATTCATTTAAACTTCATTTAAACTTGGGATAAACATGTTAAATCACCAGAGTTCTGCTCTCAGTTATGTTACCAGCTTGCTGCTAAAAGAAGAAGAATCTTTTAATTGATGTCTTAGATTTTTTGTCTTAAATACATTTTAATTTCTTATGGGTTTGCTTTCAAAAATTTCCATGAGTTAGTTGTATAAATGCTCAAGAATAGTGAATTTTCATTCAATGTATTCACAGAGGCATAAAATAAACGCATCATTCTTTTCCTACAAACTCTCTCAGCATCAAGTGGACTATAAGATTTACATCTATCTCACCAGAAATCTAAAGAAATAAATTGTGACTGTCATGAGCATTCCTGTAATGAAAAAACAGACCTTGAATTTCAAGCAGTAAGCCACACCTATTGAAAATCTGAGAGACTCTCTCTCTATATATATATGTGTGTATATATAGAACACAATTATAAATAATGACTATTCACACATTTTTTAAAATAGGAGATCGAATCCTATGTGTAATGGCATTCTTGTTCACATCAGAAATTTGTCTGCAGGAACGTTTTAAATCTAGAAAATTTCTATTAAAATAAGTTCTCCTTCTAAACATAAAGACAACAATAAATATCTAAAATGTGGGTTCCATTGTGGGTTCAAATATTTTGCAAATTTTAAAATGTAGCTATTTGGAATTCATCTTCATGTGGTAATTTAAAAAAAAAAAATCCCATTTCAGAGAGAACTGTGAAGCACCTTTCATTTTCATTTGAGCCTCCACTGCCACGAAAGACATCATTGGTCAGGGGAAACATCTCAGTCACTTTCAAGAGTGTATGTTACAGCTAATTCATTGGAAAAACTGATATTAACTTCCTTCAGTTAACTCATCTAATCAGTGAAATACTCAGAAAGAACCTTATTAGTTATAGAAAACAGCAACAAAATTGGTAAAGTTCTCCTAAATACACCAAGTCATATCAGAATTTTAACTTCTTGTAATTCCCAATAATTTTAACAGTTCAGACTTCAGATCACAAAACAAATACTCTGGATATGATGTGAAAGTGTCAAGAGATGTTCTGGAAAAATTAAGATCAGCTAAGAACTGCTTAAATTTTGTGTGCAACCAGATCTTTGCTAGATAAAGTAAAAGACATTCAGATAGTTTTTCAGATAGCAAATCACAGGAAAGCTTTGATTGAAAATAAGCACGTCTATATATATGAGCTCTAAATAATTTCATATCTAGACAAGAATCTAGGCCTTCTGTATTTTTTCTGATTTCTGTGGTTTTCTCACTCAATTCTTTTGCTCTTTTTTTTTTTTTCCTCACTGTTAGTTTGAGTGGATGATTCATTGCAAATGACATGAGCTATTCATACTCCTGCTGCATGCTGGTATGCACCAACATATTGTAATTTATTTGTCATTTTTAAATAACCATGTTTTTGCAAGTTGCATTTCTCCATTTTCAGAGATTTGTTTTTCTATACAAGTGGATCACAAAAATGTGAGCATTGGACACTTAACATGTCAAAATTCAAACTGTGTTGCTATGCCACAGGAAAGAAAGAAAAAGGCTTTTGTTTCTATTCTTAGATCTTAAAAGTATAAAAATGCACTGGCTTGAAGAAGCCAGACTTCTTGGAAAAGGAAGTGTTTGGAGAAAAATTGGAAAAAAAAATTAGGATACAGGGAACATTATAAAGAAAATTAACTGTTATCTTTCCAGGTTAGATTGGCATATGACATGCAGTTCAAGTAATTGTAATAAATATGAAGGAACAGATTGCAGATCTTCATTATCTACTTCAGTTCTATTAATCTTAGGATGGAAAACATTTGATCACCTATGGATTTCTTTTAAAATGGATTGTGAAAAGCAAAAGAAGAAATTAAAATCAGCTGTTATTATGCTTAGGTTTGCTATGTAGGAATGTGAAAATGTCAAAAACTATAAACCATGAAACAATCTGTTCAAGGCTAGAGACATTAAAAAACACAGACCTTTTACAATCAGTGCCACAATTCCTTCGGGACACTTTTACAGAAAAATAGATAAATTTATATATATACAATAGCTATATAAACACATGTGAAATACATATAACAATAAAAAAAACCCCTCATAGTTCAGTTTAAACCCATTACTTGTTGCCTGCCCATGGTGGCTGACCCGAAAACAGAAAGCCCAAAGTCAAGCCATAGACCTTGCCTTCCCATGGAGCTGCTCTATGAATGCCAGTTCCATTAGGCAGCTGTAGGGTCACAGGGAAATGTGTGGTTTTGGAAACACAGTATGTCAGTGTTTCCAAAACATTTTCCTGGAATTTTTTTTTTTTCTGAAGAAATTTTTCTTAAAAAAATGGATTTGTTCCAATTTGAAACTAAGCCAAATTAAAAAGAAAAACATCTACAAATCTGTGAACTGTGAAGCCAATAATTCAGCCAGTCCTAATGCTGTGGAGAACTGCTTTCTTCCAAACATTTCAGTGACACCATGGTCTGATTCCTATTCTTTGCTTCCCTTGAATCTTCCTGTTCCATTCAGGATGACTTTCCCCACCCCCTTAACGCTCTTGAAGTTTTGTATTAGGCAGTTTCCTAGTCCCTTAACCACTCCCTCCAGCTCTTATTCTTTGTTGATGTAGTGTAATTTGTAAATTAACCTCAATTTCACTGGGCAGAAGAGGACTGCAAGATCATTAGTGAGGATTGTTTTATTTATATCTGTCATCCTGTCCCTGTAGAGCAAAGCATCCCACACCATCCTTTACTGAAGTGTCACAGGAGCCCTTAACCACTTGTCATAAAGTTTATTACTATTACACAGTATTTTGGACTCTCAGCATTTCACAGGATTGTTTTTTAAAAATCCCTGTACCTACCTGAGGAAATATTAAGTCCCAATGACAATAATAATGTGGTGGATGTTTTAGATATGACAACATATCTGACTTCAGAATTGTTAATAAACCTTCTTAAACTTTGCAAATCTTTCAATAAAATAATGATAAATGCTAATACTGTTATTTTCCAATTTGTTGAAAGTTATTTTTCCTGAAACATTTCTACTGATACGTAAATCCATTATTTTATCCTGAAATTAAGTCACCAGAACAATGCTGCAGCTTGAGATAGGTGTGCAACCATGATAAACTTAAATAGAATAAAGGAAAAGAGATATTTCTGTCTTAGCAGACAGCCAAGAAGAGAGATTGTTGAATTATTGAGCCTCACTGTCATCTGAATTCACGTAGGTAGGATTTTTTTTTTTCTATTTCAAGTATATACAGGAGTGTTTTTAGTGACGGGTAGCTACATAAGTTCTTTCTGTTGCTTTCAAAATTCCAGTCCACTTTTCTCTCTCTATCTCAAGCAAAAAGCTACAGATCACAGAGTGGAGGGCATCTGAAAATAACAGTCTCAGGAGTAGACAATGCTGGGCACTCTTTAACATGATATATGCCCTTAGACTGAAGAATTTTAGCTTGTGGACAGGCAAGTACCTTCCAGTGTTAAAATTCTAGTTGAAAATGACAGTACATGTGATTTAAGACAACATTTTATATATTTTATTGTACTCCATAATGCAGTCAACCAAAAGGCATCATTCAGCTTTTAGCTAAAAATCACATTGCCCAAAACACTAGAAATCTGCAACAGATGTTAAGTTTCTGCCCATGTCCTGTCCCGCTGGCTGCAGTTCCTGTAGTCAGATGGCTCTCTTTCAACTCCATTCATACGTTCCAGCAGGTCATACTTTGTGAAGCCTCTAACAACTAATTAAAGTTTCATTTCAGACCTCTAATAGCTCAATGAATAATTTAGGGAGAAAAGAAAACATTTTCTGGGAAAGCATTAGCATAAGATTCAGTGAAGCTGTATCACTCCTTCTGGCCATATTCAATTTTAGGAAGATGAAAGAAGCGAAAACACAGTATAACTTGATGCCATACAGGCAGTTGCAGTGTCAGTTTTGTATCTTGGAACACTTCTAAATAGCTTTGCTGCTAAAGAAATAATCAATTAATATTGAGGCACACCTGTAGCACAAGATATTCTGCTTGGAACTGGATCATAATTAGATTTTGCAAATGTTATCTCATTCCTGTATTACTTTCATTTGAATCTACAATTAAAGAATTTACAAACTTCAATTTTTAATTCCAATGGATCAGTAATATGAAGTTAGAAAAATTTTGAAATAGTAATCTCCAGAAGGAATCTTAAGACATCCAAACTTGCTTACTTTAACTCATGTATCCTTAATATCTCTGGGTTGAAGAAACCTTTGTATTGATGTCTGATTGCCAGGAAATTGTTCGGATTTTTTTTCCTGAGGGCAAAACCTAGTTAAGCATTCCAAACTGCACCTGACTTTGGACCATAGGAAAAAAAAATCAATCAAATGGACTGTAAAACAAACACTGGGAAAAAATGAGTAAGAAATGGACACAGGTAGTTATTAGCTAGAAAAAGTGCACAAAAAATCTGTCTGAAACAGCTTCTATGTTACTATAATATAGAAGTCTAAAACTGAAAACCACAACAGAAATATATAAGCATCTGGTTAAAATACAAAATTGAACAGCATTAGCTCAGCCAGTGGGAAAGGCACCACTTTTCAGTCTTCAAAAAGCTGGGAGAGATCCTCTCAATCCCAACAACTCATCTACAGTTGAGGTAGAAAATCCCTGGTCTTCTCTCCCATTGTACAGGTAATAATAATGGGGATAGCACTTCATAAGATGAATATCTATACTTAAAAAAACCATCCAGGAGGTCCCAGTCCTGCCAATGGAGCAAAGTTATTTTAGACTTGCCTGTGCCTGGCTGCAGTCTGCTGTGTTTTGGACAGTGTTGGAAGTTAAGACAGTGAGCTCATCTGATTGTGGTGTATCGAACAGGCTGGGCTTGTAGAATTTCTAATTGGCAAAGGGGAGAATCTCAAGGAATACTCTCCTGTAAAACTAAATTTACTGATCTTAGAGGCCTCATGTATCTGAGGACTAGCTGTCTGCAAGTTATCTACCATATGTTTGGGTACATGGAAGGAATAAGTTCATACTGTACTCCAAATTGTATAAACAACTGAAGTTTTTTGTGTTTGGGGGTTTTAAAAACAGATTCCAAAATGTCTTTCCTCTCCTGCTTTCCTTCCAAGCTTTTAGTTTCCTGGATCCATTTTTCTTCTGGGCAAAGGAACCAGACTATTGGATCTAGCAATTCCTTAGATCACCACATAATCTGGAATGCACAACATCCTACTGAGGATTATGCAGGAGATATTAATTACATAGGTCTTAAACTAATTTCTGGATACTTTTTTTTTCTTTATAGATTGAAGAGTTCTGTCATTATTTATGATTATTTGGCATTGCTGCTGGAAAGAAATGGGATGTTGGCAGATTCTATATATAAACAGATGTTTCCAGCACAATGACACTTGAAATCCTGATTTACTCAAGAGAATATTCAATTCTTAAAGCAGCTTCTATGTGAATAAAAGGTCCCCAGAGTTTAAGATTCATCTGTCACTATTATTTGGAATTTTAATGTGACACAATGAAGAAACTAAACCAAATTAAGACAAGCACGGTATTCACAGCACAGTTTCTATGTATATATTAAGAAATTCCCAAACAACTAATTGTATAAACTTCATGTAGGTGGTCAGTATACTGAGGTTCTTTTCAGTAATAACATTTCAAGATACAGTGCAAGGAACAGTTTTTAAATTCCATATAAAAAGCTGAACTTTGTTAATCCAAATTGAGCCAGATTTTTTTCCAAGAACATTATCAAAATGCACTTCTTTCAAAATCTTGCTGACTTTAGAAAATGTTTTTGAGTACCCCTGTCCATTGAAAAAATAATTTGTTTCCTTGCAGTTCCTGAAGAATAGCCTGACTTCATATTTCTGCAGGTGCCTTTGATAGGAGGATCAGAAAGCTATCAGGAACAAGATGTTTGACCTGTTTGACTGTAGATATTTGACTGACATAATACAAACATAAATCTAAAGCACACATCCTGTAAATTGATAAGATTTGTTTTAAGTTTCTTCCTTTAAATAAAAAACAAGCAACAACAACAACAACAATTGAAATCTTTTAACAAAGTCATAATCAAGTTTCCCAGCTTTTATTAGGAAAAGTACTAAATCAGAAGTACTTAGCAGTTTCTGCTTCAGTAGCAGTTAATTATAGTTGCATCTTTACTGAGGCATACCAAGTGTGAAGCAATATACTATAGATATTTTTGGCCCTTGACCCCAGCATTTTAGAGAATGTTCAGAACTTGCTGAAAATTTTTCAAGTAGGGATCTTAACTTGAATGTTGTTATAAATAACACAGGTATTTCTTTAGCACAAGTAGTGTAAACCCTTGAACTACACAAACAGTGTTGTTTCACATATGCAAAATTAAAAATACCAACAGTTAAACTGCTGATGTAAAAGACAACTTTCTTATTCATAGTCTTCACCTTTTTTTTTGTAACCAGTGTACCTGAAAAGCACTGGTTTTGCTCTATACAAGGGCAAATAATAATGATTTCTGCTAGTTGGTTCTTGACTTCCAGTTATTCTCATTCAGGCAGAAGATAGAAGTCATCAAAAACCTGCATGCAATGTCAGCTGTGGAAATCTTTCCATCTTTACCATGATGGCCCAGGCTTTCGGTAATGGTTTCTTGTGGTTTGTCTCCCTATAAACAAAAAGCCATTCCATCTGCCTGATGGCTCTAAGCATATAAAACAGTTTCTCAAAGGTCTTTGGCTAAAGCCATAACAAAATCCTTTTGTTTAGCAATATCAGCTTATGTGGCAAACAAAACTTGAACATTTAGATCTTCTCTATGCCAGAAAACTTAAAAGAGTAGTGTTGGTGTGTACTTAAATTCAGTAGGCACTCATGATATTTCTGTCTGCTAATCTCCTGGGACCGGTCCCTTCATTCTAATTAGCTTAATTCAGTGTAAGATATTTTGTCATATCCATTTTTAGTATGTACATATCACTCTGTGATTCTCTGATTCTATGGTTTTTGCATTCCCATTAAATACAGTTTCACTTGCAACAGTCCCCTCACACAACTAGCTACAGAAAGAAGTAATATGGTCATAGAATGGTGTGGACTGGAAGGGACATTAAGGCTATTGTAGTTCCAGCTCACTTGCCAGGGGCAGGGGCATCTTCCACTAGATCAGATTGCTCAAAACCCCATCCAACTTGGCCTTGAACACTTCCAGGAAAGGGGAATCCAAAACTTCTCTGATCAACCTCTTCCAGTGTCTCACCACCCTCACAGTAAAGAATTTATTTAAAAATTCTAACCTAAACCTATCCTCTGTCTGTTTAAAGCCCTTACCTCTTGTCCTGTCACAACAGCCCCTTGTAAAAAGCCATTTTACAGCCTTTTTGGAGGCCCACTTTAGGATACTGGAAGGCTGTTACAAGACCTCCCCAGAACCTTCTCATCTCCAGGCTGAACAGCCCCAGCTCTCTCAGCCCATCTTCATGGGTGCTCCATCCCTCTGATCATCTTCATGGCCCTTCTCTGGACTCATTCCAACAGGTCCATGTTTTTCTTGTGCTGTGACCCCAGAGTCAGACACAGCACTCCAGATGGGGTCTCAACAGAGTAGAGTAGAGGGGCAGGATCTCCTCCCTTAACTTGCTGGCCACTCTGCTTTTGATGTAGCCCAGGTCATGGTTGGCTTTCTGGGCTGCAAGTGCACATTGCCAGGTCATGTTGAGCTTTTTGTTGACCAACATCCCCAAGTCCTTCTTCCCCAGGCTGCTCTCGGTGCATTCTCTGCCCAGCCTATTTATGCTTGGGATTGCCCTGACCCAGATGCAGGACTCTGCACTTGGCCTTGTTGGATTTCATGAGGTTCACATGGGCCCAACTCCCAAGCCCATCAAGGTCCCTCTGGATGGCATCCCTTCCCTGTAGCATTTTGGCAGCACGGCTCGGCTCAGTTGAGTGACCTTGCTAAGACTGCAGTCAGTCCCACTGTCCATGTCACCAACAAAGGCATTAAATAGTGTCAGTCCCAATACCAAACCCAGAGGAACTCCACTTGCCACTGGGCCCTGATTGGATATTGAGCCACTGACCACAATTCTTTTGAGTGCAAACATCTAGCCAATTCTTTATGCAGCAAGAGGTCCATCCATCAAATCCACGTCTCTCTGGTTTAGAGAGAAGGATGCCTTTTAGAACAGTGTCAAGTGCTCTGCACAAGTCCAGTAGATGACATCAGTCTCTCTTCTCTTGCTACAGCAATGCTGTAACATGATCACAGAAGGTCACCAAATTTGTCAGGCACAATTTGCCCTCAGTGAAGCCATGTTGACCATCACCAATCAGTTCTTTATTTTCTGTGTGCCATGGAAATATGTCATGATATAAATTAGAGACATCTTTTTTTCAATTACTGCAGTCAAGTTCCAAGGACATCATGCACAATAGGTACTATACAGTGGTCTTCTCTCAAGAAAACACTTTAATTATAGGTTGCTGGCAAAGATCCAAAGGAAAGCTGGCTATCATTACTGGCTGGAGGCTTTCATCTAGTTAATTCATAAAAGCAATGCACGGCGGACAAAGCAAAAGTAATTACCATTATCAGAAAAAAAATACAATACTAGAGCTGGTCTTTGCTCTTCAGAAGAGATGTGCTCTTTTGTTAAGACAACAATCTTGACTTCAATGTGTTCACACAGATAGGCTACAGCACGTGTGAATGCTTAGAAACCTTTTCTTTCTCGGCAAACAATGCTGAGCAGGGCAAATATCATATGTTTGACATCTCTCATTAACCATAAATTTGAAGAAAAACACCTGCCTTTTAGCATAATGCTCCTGTGAGTATTATCTATATGCACCTAAGTATCTCATCTGCATGATATTGATAAAGGGATGTTCATCTGTTGATTCTAAATGAAACCATTATTTAATCTGGTACCATATGAAATGAATTGGGTGAGTGCTATCACCAAGTCTCCATGAGTATTGTGAAATAATAGTAACATACACGCACAAGTCATACAAACAATCCTATATGCAACAAATATTAGCAAAAAAAAAAAATCCCTGGGAAATTTTGATTTTGTGCAAGTAAAATGATTCTCTCCCTTACCCTAAGAATTCAGTGCATTTAATCTCCTGTCTCCTATGATGGTAACTGGTGAGAAAAGAGCTAATTACATGAAAGATTTCTTGCCACTTATCAAGTGTGCCTCTAGAGCTGTAGGGAGACATCTCACTGGCTGTGGAAGGACTTCCACCATACAGTAACTTTATCAGCTTATATAAGCCTTTAAAGGCACCTCTCAGAACATCATCCTACACATGGTGACTACTGCACTCCCAGCACAGTCCCACTTGAAATGCCATGACTGAGGTGCACAGGCAGTCACTGTTTTCCAAATAACACAATCCTGATCAGGTGCAAAATGCCACAGAATTCCCACTGGTAGGAATTATGGTTTACAAAGAAAAGAGATGAAGACTCTTCTGCACAATTCTCTTTTGTGTGGCCCTTGCAAACACCATGGAATTGCACTGGTATGTTTTGCTTTCAGAAATCGTGTGTGCTTTACACTGAAATACAAGAAAGGAGAAATGTTTAGCTAATAAGAAAAATGATGGGGTTTATCACTTACATTTCCAAATTAGTTATTTCATTCAGTGCCTGGAGAGATTTTTCACAGATAAATTTTGTTGAGGAAAAAAAAAAAATTGGGGTAAATGGATTGCAAAATGCTTCCACCACCTCACGAAGTTAGCTTTTCACACTGCTGACCTCAGCCACCACTAATTACAATTGCAAATTTTCCAGTATTGTTTTATAACCTATTAAGGAAACAAGTTTCCTGTCTTTTAGAGATGAGGCAAGGCAATTCAGTGCAAAGAACACAGAACTAGCCAACGATTCCTGACAGGAAATGAAAATTCTGAAGCTCCTTTTAAAAACAAAAATTTTAAGTTTTATTTCATAAAAATTTGGTGAATTTTTCTTGTCTGATTTCAGTGTTGCTTTATGGCTATATTATTTCTCTTGATGCTTATTTCAGATTTTTTGGAAACTGATTTTCTGGTGATTACATAGAAGTCTGATAGTTTGAATGAAACGCCATGTTTCATTTCCTATCAGAATTTTGTAATGCTTTAGTAGAATATAAACACAGGCCTGTTTTCATTCTTTTTCAGAATTATAGACCTTGGTGAATCCTTAGCATTACCAGGCATCTTTCTTAATTAATTTTCAAGGCAATGTGAATCATTCTTTGCTGTGAGTTCATGAATTATGTATTGCATTGCATACTATGCTCAGTCATGTGATTATTAATATCTCTCACACGGTTCTTAATCATTCAAGGTTGTCTTTTTTCCTATGCAGATGAATAATTTCTTCTACTCCATCCGAAGGTTTTGTTCTTCCCTGCAGTAGTTTGAGCTATTCAATACCCTCCTGGGCCTGCAGACAGAAGTAGCCATGCAGCCAGAAGTTCAGCACCTCCTTGGGCTACTAAGGTCCTTTGGTTTCCTGAGGTCCACCTGTTCTGACTGTCATTGATGCCAGTTGTCAGGGAAGTGCTGAGTGTTTCCAAGGAAGTGCACAGCAATTTGCAGGATTGAGCCCAAATATCCAAAGGGTTGCTGCTTGTGTCACATCTCTTTGATTGAGATACCAGAGATGTCTCTCCTGGCTATCACAGATACTGGCAGCAGTAAGTGCTGTATAAAGCAGCCAAAGCTGATTACCAGTTTTGAAGCCCACCCTCATGTTCAGGTGTCAGTTGGGGTGACACTGGGAAGCAGAAGTTCCCTTTGCTGTTTGCATGTGTTCAGCTATAAGACAAAATCTTCCCTCCCCTGAGGCCCTGGGAACATCTGGGGCAATTCTGCAGTCAGGGCAGAGTCTCCCCACCCTTCTCCAGGATATAAAATACATTGGTTCTGATTTTACTCTCACCTTGCCCACCCACCATCCAGGCATTTTTTCCATTCACTTCATGCCAAATTATAACCACCAGCTGCTTTTATCTTCACATGTTACTAAAATCTTTGCTGATCCAGCAAGCTTTGGGGCATAGCCCTAACAGTGTAACAAATACAAAGTATAACCTCATTTTAAGAAATTGTGTCTAATGCAGCAATATTTAACTGAGTATATCACCTTTATTAGAATCAAAGACTTCAGACAAGAACCAGGGTATCAGAGGAAAAGTGTCCCTTTTTTGCTATTTGTGTCTCAGAATAGCAGTAAAAGATCATTTTTCTGGAAAGTTTTTAGGAGCAGGAGTCACTGAAAAAAGTTATCCCTTTTCCACATCTTGAGGCCCCACTTAAGGTCCAGAGTAGCAGCATATTTTACTTACTGGGAAAATATCCCTGTAGATATAAATTATGTTTATATTACGGAATTTAAATGAAAATTTCTGAGAATTTCAAAGTTCATAAAACCAGGAAAATAAAAATCAGTATAGCAAAGGAATTCATATCTGATTACTAGAGAGGAATAGAATGAGAGAGGTCTGGGGTTTTTCCCCAGATTTAAAGATTTTAAAAGTTTTCCTTTCTTGAAAAACAGACAATAGTAAGAAAAAAATTATTTCTATTCTATTTTTCTATTTCTATTTTAATAAATGTGAAAATTTCTATTTTTCACATTTATTAAAATCATCCATAGATGCAATGTTTCATTTTTATCAGAATTTTACACCCCACATCACTCCTAACCTCTAGATTTGAGTACAGATGTCTCACATTACTAATTTGTTAATCCTCATCCAGGGCAGTCTCAGACTCCCATACTTGTTTGACTTCAGAAAAATGACAGCTTCTGATAAACTGAAAATGTATCAACTAGTTCTATTAATCAGTGCAATGGAGGACCAATTAAAAAGAACATTTTGATTTATCATTTTGTTGAGTTTCAACAGAACTTCAGAAAAATACAGAATAATAGAAACTAAATGGGGCACTCTGCATAGTGGGAAGAAGGGTGAGGTGATCCACATTTCTCCCAGAGAGGGTAAATAATGTTCTTCTGCAAAGAGAAGTTCCAAAGGCATTGCTCTACATCCTTAATACACAGACTTCTTATGCCAAACACAACCCCAACAAAGTGACTGATCAAACAAGAGCATATACATGGATCATCTACTGCATTATAAATTTTGTCCTGTAACAGCAGCAAGGTCGGTGGATACTGGAATATACATGAATTTCATACTGATACTGACATGTTTTCCCAAATTCTTGAGCACAAAATCTGTGCTGGGAACCACAGAAAATTTCTAAAAATATCAAAATAGTAGCATTTGGACACCCAATTTCTGCAAGCAGGATAAATCATCCTTCCCCCAAAAAATACAAACAAGCACGGATGTTACACAAAAAATTACAAACTATGTGTGATGTGTGGATGCTGTTGCACTCTGGCAGAAACGGCCAGAACAAGATAGTAGTGAAATGATGGCATAGTGTCACAACATTGTGTCCTGATCCAGCCTCTATCCTCTCTGGATCACCCCTGTGCCTGACAGTTGTTCCACAGAAAGCTAAATATCTGCTAGAATTATAGGATCCCAGTGTTATTTAGGCTCTATTTGACACAGCAGTGATGGACTGAGAAACCCAGTATTTTAGCATTCCAGTCCAGCTGGACTGCAGATATGAAATATTGACTTAGCCAGCAAGCAGGCCATTACAGGGAGTGCCCCAGGCTCTTGCCTGACCAGAATGGATTTTGATAACTACAGTTCTGTCTCTCATTTGGTTTCTGTCCATTGCTTGATCAAGGGCCTTTAAAGCTGAGTCTCTGCCTATGTTATCAGTTTATGAAATGGGCCAGTTAGTTAGGAGATTCATTACAGGCACTGCTATTAAGTGGTTTACCTCTGCTTGAGTTTCTGAATTCTGTTTAATGTGTGCTTCCATTTATTCCATTAAATGTACTCTACAGAACTCCGTGCAATGGCCACATGGTAAAAATACAGCATGCCATTTACAAAAACAAGATGTCATTAAATAGTAATAAATATAAATCTTTCAAGGGGAAAGGAACTGGTATCTTCATGGTACAGTGCAAGTCTGGTAGCCAAAACACCCCCCGCACTCAAGAGACTTTGAAAAATGCTAATGGAAGAAAAGGTAACCTCACCCCAAAACTGACCAAAGCGTGCACTTGGTTTGCCTCTTTCACCTTGACAGCTTCCATTCAATCCCACATTTCAATAGCTCTGGCAAGGATGTCTGCCCAAGTTTGGATGCAATAAACATGGTTTGCTCTTATATGAACTGCTACCATGCACGTCACTGATTATTCAAATAACTTCAAGGCGGTTTGCATATTTCTGTCTTAATGAGAAGTGCAGTAATTTTAGAGCTATCTTCCTCTTAATGGAGGCAAACCACTTGTTAATATCATGTATGGCATCAACTGCAAATAGCATATTGCTGAACTAAAAGGCTTTAATGTGTTAGACCAGTGGCCAAAGAACCAGTCTCCATGGCAACTCTGTATTAAGTTTCCCTGCTACAACAATTGTGAAGACTATTCAATCACAACTCATTTCAGCTGAATTCTTTTATATTTCTAAATGGCTCTCATAAATATTACCACTTCCGACATTTTGTCTTAGTTTCAGGAGAAAAGAAAAACATAGGAAAATGAAAGGCCAAATGAAAGGCTGACTTTGGAAAGGTTACTCTGACTCCATTTTACATCCCTAGTCTAAATAAAACATAAAAAAAGGAGAAAAATAAAGATAAAAATAAAGGAAAAATGAAAATGAAAATGAAAATGAAAATGAAAATGAAAATAAAAATAAAAATTAAAAAAAAAAAAATAGTGCAGTATTGTGTAAAATTTTAGATACAACACCTACCTGTGGGGGTGCATTTTTATAAGGTTTAATCTGTAAGTTAAGTTAAGTTCATTGTACATTTTTTGTTCAGCCACTGCNCCCACAGAGCCCTGGCAGACTCCATCAGTTATTCCTATTAAGGTTTTATCAGACTGGTTATTTACCTCTGAACTTTCACCACATATCTGGAGGCAGGTTCTTCTTAACCAGCAAAAATACTTTTTTCTCTTATCAGTGAGTGTCCATACCCACCTGTGGACAGCAGCTTTCTTATCACATACAAGCAGAGCCATGTCTCAGGCTCCTCAGTGCCTAGCAGGGGCCAGCAGCTGGAACAGCAAAGGGAATTAAAAAAAGTGGAAAATATCTGGTTCCAGCTACCTTCTGCACAATGCCCCTCTCTATTAAGAGCCTCTCCTAAAAGCTTTTCAAGTCCATTTGTAAGCAGATATCCAAACACGTAGCTCTTTCCTATTTGTGGGCTGACCGGAACTCTTTGCTGGTCAGTTTTAGAAGTAGTTTCACTGATGTGAATAGCCAGTACTTGATTCTTGATCTGAATTCCTGCAACTTGTAAGCAAAGAAAGAAATTGTGTTTTTCCTGGGAAACCTCCATTTGATGCAAGTGCAACTTCCCACCAGCTGAGGCACCATGAGAGTATCACAGCATGGCTCCAATCTCTGCACTGATTCCCCACTAAAAATAGGCAAGTGCATGGTGCCATCTCATTAATTGGACTCTGTCACAGGACTGACCTTTAGAATCTGATATCACCTCTCTGTCCATGACTCCTGGCTCCTGTAGCTGCCTCTTCCCACTGGAAGCACAAGTCAATGGTCGACAGGCACAAACGAGGACAAGATTTTTTTCAATACTAAATCAGATTTTAGAAATAATTTCTACAGAAAATTAAAGTGGACACAGAACCTCAGCTGCTTTCAGAAATAATAATACCTTCCACATTTCCCAAAATAAATTACACTAAACTTAAAAAAATAACTGATCACTGTCTGTGGAAACAGCAATATAGAGAGAGGAAAAAATATTACTCCTGAATATTCCCTGAGTGGCACAAACATACAGACCCTTGTAAGAGAGCCTACGCAGTCATTCATACATGTGTACACTATAATAATCTGCAAAATTTCTGTTGTGATTTCAATCATCTCCGTTTCTCAATCTCAGAATCACACGAGTCCAAAGCTTCAGAGCAACAGCTGAAGTGGAATTTATTTTCCATAACTTATGGAAATAACTTACTTATTTTCCATACTACTAAAAATGCTAAACCAACATACTTTTACATTTTGTGGAGTAGAGCTCCCAGCCCTTCTTATACGCACTGCTAATAATGATCACAAATATTGATGAAAATGTGGGTTACTGTAGCAGATTTATTCCTAGGTCAAAGCCCTATATGAATTTAAAATGGCAGTCAAGTTAGAACAAAAGATCTGAGAGTTTTAAATCTATTCTAACTCCTAGTTTGCTTATAAAACATACAGGCAGGAAAAAGGTTTGTGGTTTCAGGTTTCCATTAAAATACTTAGCACATATCCATTTGTGCTTATTAAAAAACCCACATACTTTAATCTGACCATCTCTGAAAGACATAGGTGGGATCTTTTTTGTTTCCAGGCCACATTTACTTATTTTAATGAATTGATACTATGAGCAGCAACAATAATATCCTGAAACCACATCAAGTATCATATGAAATTAAAATTTGAGCTTGAGTCATTCTGCTTATCATTACTAATCCACCAGTCATTATAGGTATTTCTCCTTAATCCTTCTTTCCTGTAATATCTTGAGGTTTGACTGCAATATGGGGGCAAAGTCATTTAAAAACATGAGACACCAAATGAATGTCTACAGGTAAAATGTCTTACAGCAATGAAGTGTCCATTTATTTTAAAAGCTGCAAGGTTTAATGGAACATTACTGAAGCTTTTAATCATTCCTCAAGATATTTCAGGCCTTTTCTCATGGGAGCCTTATCTGCAGGGATTCCAGAGCTAAACTGCAGACAAACTGCTATTTCAGGAAGGGTTGAGGTAGTTCATGCTTAAATTAAATTGTAGAACCCTCACAGCAATAAAATATAGTTACAAAATAAAAACCAAAAAAAATCACTTTACATAAAAACCTCTGTCTTTAACCACTTTCAGTAGAAGATGAGGGGTTTAATCACAGTAAATTGAGGCAGGGACAAACCCCACCTCCATTGGAGTTAAAATGGCTTCAGAGGGACCAAAATTTTGCCATGAGCATAAGACCAACACATTTCAGTAAAGCTCTTTACCTCAACATCTCCATGTTTTATAGACATTCCTCCCAATAAGCAGAATTTATTAACCTGGATCCAGTGGTTCAGTAAGTATCCCTGTATTGCTTTTGAGTCAGAATTGAATTATGTTCTCAGAAAACAGTCCCACAAAAGACAGTGTTCGAAAAAGCTTAATTAAACATATTCATGATTGACTTTGCATTTGAGGTGCAGGAACATAAAATGAGCAAAAGCACCTCCTTTATTCTACTTAGCAACTGCTGGGAAGCAGCATCTTTGCTAAGAAAGTAAACTGTGCCTATGCTAGTCAGCTCATTTCCCAGTCACAGGATCATTTCCCAGTCACAGGAACACAATTACATATGCTAATAAATTGCAAATAAATACTAATAAATGTCCTTGGCATACTACTTCCTTGCCAGATAACAATTTCTCAAATAGTTTCTCAGCAGAATTCAAGAGGCAGAGTTGTCCCAGAGCTGTTCCCAGGTGGCATCATGGAGGCATTAATCTACAGGGATGATGAAGGCTTTCCCTCTCCCCTTGGCCACTGTACATAGGGCTGTTCTAAACTATGCTTCCTTTGCTTATATAGATGTGGCCACTCAAAGCAGGAGGCTGTCAGGGCAGGTGGCTGCACTGAGCCATCCCAGTCACTCTGACCATTCCACAGTGCCAGGTTTCCTGGAGGACTCTTCTTTCTTGCTTTGAGCACAAGACTCTTCAGAAGACCAGGTCCGCTTTAGCTCTTGGCTGGGGTTCCTGGGTTCCCCAGGACATCACATTCCCAAGGACTCTAACCAGAGGAAAGTCCAGTCTTTCATGAGAATAGCCTGGAACCAGGCCATTGTGCTTACAGCAGGGGCCCACAGCCATACAGATGTACCATATTCTTCCTTCCTAAGATTCACTGTTACCCTGTTCCTTTTACCTCTACTACATAATTCCAGAGTTTCCACTTAATTCAGTACAACTATCAGATGGCAAACTCAGCCACAGTTGGTTTTCTATAAATGAAAACATACAGTAAAAGATCACTGTAGCACAAATTATAATGTTCAGAGTATTGTATTTTTACATAAACCAAGGGCAATATCTCTACTTATAGCTAGATTATATATTTCATTATTATTCATGCCTTTTTAAAATATTACTACAGGTGTCTCTTAGGGGTCAATGTTAGTATGCCAGGAGATGAGTCTTCTGTAAGCAGTTTCAAATAAAAGTGATACAGGTGACTAGTTAATCAGTTGAAGTCAGCATATCCAGAATATTTACTAAGCTTAATGAACAGTGATTTTCAGGAAGATTGCTCCAAATGTAATTTACTACAAAGCTGGTAAATATAATTACACAAACAACTATGAGGTGAATTAATACATAATATCATTCACAAATGCTGTTTGGATTTGAACATTACAATATATTTCAAACACACAGGGAAATTACCCAAACTAAGTAAAACACTATTTTTGCAGCTTCATTTTTATTTAAATCCCTCTCATCTCCCCCCAAAATATTCTATAATTTGAAAATGCACTTTGTGATTAGAACACTGCAAATCACAGGTCTTATATGGTAAAAAACAGCTCTTCCAAATGCCCCTTTAATTCTGTATATCATATGCATTATCATTTTATTTTCTGGGTGGGTCCAATATAAAAACCAATTTAAAGAATATTTTTCAAAATCCCAAATTAAGAAAGCAATACAGAACATGTATATATACATATACACATAGATTCATACTCATGCAAGACTTTTTAAAGCTACCTAAATACCTGAGCTGACAAAAAACAGTGAATAAGCAGGTGCTATAACTATAAGGTCTTAGGGCACAGAAGATGCAGAGTATTTTTAGCTGCAGGGGAAGTCAGTGGAGGAAGGAACTTACACATAGCAGAGGAGAATGTGAACACTTCAAAGACTGCTGCAGTCAGGAAAAATGAAGATTCACACCCTTTTTTGTGCATAGAATTTCTTCAAATATTAGAAAGGAACTGACAAAACTGGAAGCATTTTAAGATGTTTTGAGAGAGCTTTTAAGACCCTGAGAAATGCTCAGGTGGTCTTTTTAACAGTAGGTTGTAAAAAACACGTGGTAAATACCATGATGAATGTGAGGAGTTGGACTGCATGTTTTTTGGTCATGAAATACTTATGAGCACACCTCATCTGAACATTACCAGGGAGTAAGAGTCAAAAGTTAGGTGGATGTGGGGTTGCCTAATGTAGAAGTGGCCCACCAGCTTCCTCAGAGGTCCAAAGGGGTGCAGCCACATCTGAACTACAAGACCTTCTGCCTCTCAGGGGAGTAGCTTTTTTTGGCATACTACCAAGATACCATGGTTAAACAGATTCCAAACTTGCACTGTGTTGAAGCACAGGCCAAGTAAAGTCATTATTTGCACGATCAAGGTAGATCAATATAGATTTTATTGCATAAAGAGTAATGTATAGATTCTCTAGCTTTTCCTAGCATCTGAACAATCCTCTACAATTTACTGAAATTAGGATCTTCATTCTGCTCAAGATCTTCCTTATTCTAACAACCCAGGGTTTATAGAAGAGATTGGCAGTAACCTAGACTGAGGAGTCCACTGTATTTTCTACATGGGTGTACACACATAAACATTCACAGTTCAGCTAACATCTGGGTAACAGATCTAGATGACCTGATTTTTACAGCTTGAATTGGTTCAGAGACCAACTTAATTTAACTTTATGTATTCCTCCCACAAGCATTCTTACTTTGAATTCAGTATTCCTCTTCTCAGTTTTGTTTAACCACTAAATAAAAATCACCAAAAAACAAATGAATAGAGTATTATTCATCCCAAAGACATTTTCCATACAAAGAGAATTTAATTAAATTAGATTCTAATCCAGTTAATTAATGTGCAAACTATGCTCAGACAGCACTAAAAAGTATTTCTTCCATAGTCTGGGCATCCATTTTAAAGCATATCATAAATCATTTCATTTTGCTTGTCTTCTAGCAGTAATAATTATAAAACCAGAGCACAGTTTTCTAGCTGCTATTAATACTCTCCAGGAAAAGTAAGAATGATTATCCCCATTTTACAGGTGGGGAAACCTATTTCCCATTTCATTAATGATCCCCTCTCTCTTTGCACTTCATTAAGTCATTCACAGAAGTATAAAGGGAATCTAAAATAGTGTCATGATAGTATTTGTAGCAGTTTTTCATCATTTTGCTCTGGACTGACTGGCTTCAGTGAAGTGTTGCATCAGCTTTGGGAACTAAGATACTGACGTTTATTAATGATATGCACATTTACATATGACTAAATACTATGCATGTAGAAACCATCCACTAAGTAAAACTATAGGGAGAAGTCCTTACTAAGTGAAGTCTCATGAATGACAAGCAATGGAATGTCAGCTATTTAATTCACAAGATTTCAGAAAGAAAATGAATGAGAAAAGCAACTTATTTTATTCCCCAGAATGTTTTGCATTTTAAAAACTACCTCCCAAAAAATTCCCAACTCTTAGTGTCTAAGATAACAGATAGAGAAAGTGAAGTGCTTAGTTGATTGGCCTCTTACTCAAGGTAAAAGGTCTCTCCTGGATTCAGCACATACACAGTTATGCATCAATTCCAGGAAACATTATCTTCAAATGATGTCTGAATCACAAGATAAATTCACCAATTGAACTTTCTGGTTATTTTAGCTCTTTTAAGCAACTGAATTGCTACCATAGCTGTTGTAACCACAGCTAGTTTCTGTGTTATTTCCTTGAGTGACAGCAGTAAAAATGTCACAGTGACCTTGAAAACAGGGCTAATGTGGAAACACTGTGAAAGATAGAAGACACTGAAACACAGAGGCTGTTTTTGATGGCTCCACGGCAGACACGTTTGTGCCTCTATATTGCTTTTTACAACTGGTGTGCGTGTGGTGTGGGTGTGATATCAGATTTTACTTCAAGCCTCTGTTAATTTGATGTCCATTAAGATGCCGTCGAAGAGTTGAGTGTTGTGCAGAAAAGGAGTGACTTCAGATTCAGGGGGTGTGTCAAGGAATACACTCCAGCCTGCAGGGAAGGAGGGCAGCAGCTCGACACAACTCCTGCCAAACTGCCTTTGGCTCTGCCCACCATCCACTCTGCTTCCACAGCTGGAATTCTCAAAATCTGTTCTTCAGACCTCTCCAGACCTCTCCAGAAATCCCTTCATTTACACTAGAGGTTTTCAAAATAAGATTGAGGAAAAAAAGGTACTTATAATACTCTGATTTAGAATTAGATTCTGTATCACCTTGCCCAGTTTTAGGCATGCTGTGTCGTGACTAGAATAAACTAGTTGGGGTAGAGACTGTGTTTATGATTTTTTTTTTTTTTTTAATGCAGTATTTTGCATGCCTAGGACACTATGCAAAACCCATGAAAGGCTTGTTGTTAACAGAGACCACTGATACGATACAGTGGTAGGATAGCTTCTTATGAAATGAACATCTACTTGTTGGGGTTTTTTAATTTCATGAAGATCAAGTTTTGAGAAGTTACATTTCATTCTTATTCTAAACAGGGAGAAATTTGACAAAAATATATAAATTTTATTTTAAAATGTTTTAATGCCACAGTATGGAATCCCATATTTAATTAAATGCTTTTTTGGGATTTTTTTCCCATTCTAAATATTCTGAAATAGTATAAAAATGGTTTTGACAACTCTTTCCATTCCTATAGATTTCTCAACTCCTATCAGAAAGGATTATCCTGTAGCCAACATTATAAAAGCTTTGTAGTGAGGACAGTAAGACTAATTGATTTCACCTTAGGTCACATAGTGACAACAAACTGCTCTCAGAAAACAGAAGGCCTTCCATAAAATCACAATGTAATACAAAGAGTACATTGGCAACAGGAATGAATACATCTACCTGTGTTTTTAGTTTCTTGCTGCCGTTTCTACAATATTGTGGTGCAAGTAAAGTTCCAAATGTATAAATTGGTAAGTATCATTAGTAAAATACAGCATAGTTTGTAAAAACCTCAGACAAATACTGACAGTTTAAATCCAGCTGTTACAGTATGAATGATCTTTCTAGAGCAGTTATCTGAATACATTTATAATCCATTTTAATTGTAAGATTTGCATTTGCTGTTTGATTCTATGTATTTGAACTGTAGTTTCATCACCTCTTAAGCATTAGAATGATAAATGTTTTACAGAAAAGAAATAATACATGCATTGGGCAGCATTTTATTACTCTGCCACTTCACTCAAGATTTTAATGCTTCTCTAAGCAGCACAAGAAAAATTTCCACACATTTCCACACAGGGCCTCATAAATGGAAGTGAGAGAGGCCGCTTGTACCTGCCATCTGTTCTGCAAGTCAAAATCCTCTTAGTGTAGTGACTGAGATACCACCTTCTCCCTTGACCCATAAGGACCTCACTGTGCCAAATTAGGGTGGCTGGAATTACTCAGAAGAAACGCCAGTTGCTCAGGTCAGCCCTGCCTGTGATGCATTACTATCACCTCCCCAGGCAAGAAAATTTTGGAGTCACAGAAAAACTTCTTTTTCTGAGTGAGGGAAGTGGGAAAATTTAGAAAAAAAAAAGAGAGAAAGAGAGAGAAATTCAGACTGGGAGTAAGAGGAGCAAGGGTTAGGTGTGGGAGGACCAGTGAGCATAAATAAGAATTGTGACAGACAAAATAAAAGGAGGAAAAATAAAAAAAGAAGGAGAAAAATTAGATTTAAAAAAGGAAAAGATAATGCAGCTATTTGGAACATTACATTAAAACAGAAGTTTAGAAAGAAGGGAAGATGTATTTTCTGTCATTTTCCATGTGTTCTGTATTCTCTATTTAATCCTATTAGTCAAACATTTAGCCAGACTTCTAGCTGCTGAAAATAAATTCCCTTCCAGTCTCAGTTAATTCCGATTTTTATTTTTTTTTTTACATTTAGTTAGGAAGCTGGCAAAAAGAATAGAGTATCACTAATCATACTAAAACGTTCTGCTTTGAAAAAATTTCCTTCAGATCATAAAAATTTTTTGCAAAATACATTAAAAAAATTGAACAAAAATATATTCATTTCTATCTAGGAAGGAAATGCAAATAGTTTTCTATTTAAATTAGCTCGTAATTTTAGTATATAGCACTTATCATTAATATTCAGTACTTAATCCCTGCATTTAGTGATTCAGTAAATTATTTTCAAAGCAACTCAGGTCTCTGAGGATTTGTAGTTGGACATCATCCTTTTCCCATTTCATTCTTCTTCACTTCTCAGTCACTCTGTCTGTAACTTACAGGTAAATAGAATTAGGCATTTTCATGCCTTCCACAGTTTTCCACAAGACAGTACAAAAATGGTTACATCCTTTTGCCACTGCTAAGAACTAAGATTAAGAGATCCAAAAATATATTCTGTTGTTTGGGGTTTTTCTAGTTTGGGGGTTCACATCTCTTTCTAAGGCGCTTCATGGTTGTATCAGCTGCAAACATTCAGTAGCACAAGACGTAAGAAACCCTTAGGGACTATTTATAAACTCACTTATTAAGTCTTTGATGATTTAAAGCCACATTTTAACCAAGGTAGCCTAGTTCCAGTTAGTTATTTATTCATATAAATCCTAATCATGTTTGAATTGTACTGAGCAAAATGTCTTAATTAAACTTCTGATAATTAGTTCCATGAGCTAATTTTATGCCATACAAATAGTTATTTTCTATCAGTCTTATTTTTATAGTCTTTTTTATTGTTACTGAATATGGTCCCTTTTTTGTTCTATTAGAATGCTATGTTCTGCATAGTAATACTAATCCATACTGCTATAAATATAATTTGTGGCCTCAAATTGGGATATTTATGTCATTATGGGCAGTTTCATAAATGCTTCATCATCTTTATAGTATTTTCTGTTAAGCTTCTGGAAGTGTTATGTGTAGAAGTACTTCTATCTTTACTTACAAAAGCAGAACCAAGTTTATGTCCTCACCATGTCAATCCATGTCAGGAAGCTGAACAAATTTACAACCATTCTCTGGCAGTGCAGACTTGTGGACCAAAACAATTTGTGCTTGTATTTTTAAACAGAGGTCTCATAAAAGGTGATTTTTAGAAATGGCCCTCTGCCTGTACTTGCTCCCAAGCGAAACCTCAGAGCGATTTAGAAAGATGCCAATTAGCCCGAAACAAAAACACAACAGGGAAGTCTTAAATACTGCCATGAGTTAAATGATACTGTTTTGGCCTTGGCCTGTCTAAAGTTTGCTAATACAGGATCAGGTGAAGAGAATAGGTTCTGATCTTCACCTAGACAGAAGGACAGGATTTTAACCAAGACTACCAATGCAAGAAAGGTAAAATGAGGGAACATAGGATGAAAAGGAGTCTATGGCTGTTGTTAAGATCAGGCTTTCTCATAAGACGAGGGGCATGAGCCCTGCAAGAAACATCAAACTGCAGTTGGTTGTAATTGCTAAAATGGGTGCAAGCAAGAGAATTGGCTGGGAAAAATGGAGAAAGGAGGATGTTATTCCTTTATCCCTGGTTTAAAAGCCCCCAGTATAGGAAGCCTGAGTGGCTGAAGTGAGAGCAGCTACTTCCTTCAGAAGATCCTTAAGTGCTTTGGCTGGAGTCACTTCAAGTTCCTTGTTTTTGCTGAGGTAAACAGAGCAGACCTGAGTTGCTCCATTCCTTTTTTGCTGGAAAGATAAATTTTTCACTTACAAACATCAAATGCTCTATTATTTGGTGAGCTGGCTTGCAGGAAGCAAGGCCAGCCTATACCACAAAGTTTTTAAAACATAATAATTAAAGACTGCTTCGGTTTTAGTCAGATCTTGGCTAAAAGTAAATTCAAGTTAAGGGTACTCCCTTTCCTGTTTTCTTAAATGCAAAGGCAAAATCTAGCTTACGTGAATCAGTAGTTACACTGAAATTTGGGCCTAGGACCCTAGTAACTGGGCTACTGAAGTTGTACCAATGCATATATATTCTTTAAATCATATATATTCTAATCATTTGTTGCATCAGAAGGAAAGATCAATTTTCATATGTTATATTGGAAAAGACAGGTAATACTCAGAATAAAACTGAATCCCTTCTTATTCCTTTATCATAAAGGTCAAACATTACTTTCATAGATTAAATTCCAACCTTATAACTGACAGAAATGATGGGCAGAACCTAATAAATACAACAAAGGGAAAATAATGTCAGTAAGACCTGGAGGAGCAGTTAATTAAGTTAACTTGGACAGAACACAGAACCCTGCTACCGAGCTGTCAGTGATCAGCCATGTCATGATCACAGGACATTCAAGAGAGAAAGGTAACCTCATAACCTCAAAGCCATAGTGTTTGTGGAAAGTCTCCTACTAATTAGTCATTTATGGATCACAACTTTAAGTATGACCAACTAGAGATTCGAGAAGTTGATCCAAGGAGTGACTGTATCTCGTTTGAAAATGTCCCAAATCTCATTCCATGTGGTGCATTGAAAACATGGAATCCAGACCAAGATCAACTGTACAGGGCCAGATTAATCACAGCTCAAATGAAAATAAAATAGATCTTTCTATTTTTTACAAGAGCAGTGAGCAGTAGGATAGCTATGGACTTCATCTAAAAGATATGTGTGATTAAAAGGTTCAGGATAAGGATAAGACACGCTATTTTGACTCTGAATCTAACATACAAAAGAAATAAGGAAAGTAACTTAACTAAAGCATATGGATAATTTCAACAAACCAGCCAATGACACAAAAAAAAACCCCAAAAAAACCAAAACAAAAAACAAAAATAAATAAATTTTTTAAAAAAATTTAAAAAAAACAACCAACAACAACAAAAAAACCCAACCACTTTTGGTCTAGAGATGTGTGAGCACTACAAAGTCACACAAAGTCACAAAGAATGAAAATACATTCCAGTTACTTTTTCTTTATATTCGAGGTATATTTCATTAGGGCCTTCAAAACTAATAAGGCAGTATACCCTGTGCTGCACAAGTGGGACTTGGCAACATGCTGTATTGCCATCTGGTTTTGTTTATCATGTATTTTAACTATTAAACATTTATTGAAGACCTTATTGGTTAAGCCATTCCTCAATAATTGCAGTTATTATTTACTAATTGTAATACATCTGCATAATTAGTTAGGGGCTCCTTCTGGTATCCTTACTCACACTGAGTAATAATTTACTCCATGATCTACCCCAATAAAACAAACCACAAATCTGGCTAACACTCATCATAAATTTTGGAAGCAAAACTGATTTTCCTGTAGTATTTTCACAGTGTGTATTAAGTTTAATGGACACATGCATGCACATGTGCACTTGTGTGTTCCAGTTATCCAAAGAGTTGAGTGGTATTCTGCTTAAAAATTTCAGTGTAGAGGTGTATATGTTGACAGTTTTTCTGAGATAATAAATTGGCAGGAAAGGCATGTCAAGACCTATCACTACTAGGGATTTGATTGCTGTTATTAACTCACATTCTAAAAGAGAGGTGATGTTTTGTTTCTTAAGATATTTTATCTGATACCTTGTTCAATACCAACCTCTATCTTTGGTTATTTTGTAATAACCAAAGTCTAAGATTCACATCATTCTATTTCAGAGAGAAAGGTACAATTTTGTATAATTTGAAGATCTGAACATTGGATGACTGACTATATTTAACCATCCTAAGCTGAAGAGAAAACCCTGCCATTAAGATACACCTTAACTAGTTCAAAGGAAACTGTTATTAAGCCTCTCAATAAAGAAATCAAGTATGTCACCAAAAAAAACCTATATCAGGCAGTTTGACTTTATATAATGAGAAGCTGAGTAGTCTTCAAAGGTGGTTTCATCCTGTACACATGAGCCAATGAAAGTAAAGGTAATAATGTATGTGTTTAGAAGGAAAAGAGCTTGACATTGCACAAGCAATCAAGGCAGAAATTATTCTGAGAAAACAACATGCCACACAGATCAGAGCTCTTGAGAAACAAGACATCGGGCCTCTGCTTGCCATTTGTGAATACGGAAGACATGTCACAGTCTTTCCTAATGAGTCTGATCCAGACAAAAGATTAAATAACTCATTTTTTTACCTCAGGCTGGGAAAACTGTAAAGGCCACAACACTTCAACATGTTCATGGCATATTGGGTTTGTATTGTCATATATACATAAGAACCTGTGGCATTAGAAAAAAGGCAAATGTTTGTTTTCTACTTTCTTTCAGTTCTCAATAATGAAAATTATGTAAAGGGTCTTTTTTTCATAACAAATTGATTTTGTTTGGTTTAGCACTGGCTCTACAATTCCAATCTCAACAGAGCCTAAAAACTCCACCAGGACAACATTTTAAAGGGATAAATATAGAGTTGATCTAGATTTATTTGATTTGTACACATCATTAATATCTATGTGGCCAGAGAGTCAGGAAGAGATGTAAACACAAAATTGAGCTTGGAGAAGGTTTTCAGCACCCTTTAGGAAGAGCAGTAGATAGAGTTTTGTCTATATTTAGAATTGTGACCCTTGACCAAGGTTTCTCAGGTGGAAATGAATTTAGTAGAAGCATGCTGGAATTAGAACAAGTAGATAAGAATAATAGCTTGCCCTTTAGCATGTCTTTTTGTTTCCAGAAGTAAAATTAGTTTTCCTTTCATTTTTTTGTATTTCACTTCATCACTATTCAAAAGCATTGTGTGTGCTGTATTAACACTACAAGCTAGACTTTCCTGTTGTGATTAACACAGATGGCAAAAGCAAAAATAAACAGAATTCTCCAGGGCTGTAAGCACAATAAGTATATTTTAATTCATTTTTACCAGAAAAGGAAAGATTTATCACAAGCACAAGCAATTTCGCCTCAACAGAGCAGAATACTTCAGTACTCAAACAAGATATTTTGTGGCAGCAAATCAAAAAGTATTGCATAAAACTAATAAAGCACAACAGAATTAAAAGGACAACAAAATTAAAAGTCTCTCTCTTTGACTCCAAATCAACTCTGATGCACTTCTGTGATACAAGTTTCTTTAGCAAGTTTGTTCTTCTCAGCAAGACATTTAATCATCTAAATACTGTAAAGAAGACTTCTGGAATGAAAAATTCTGTGAGAACTTTATGAACAACTTAATACTCTTTTTCAAGCTCTACATAAGTTTTCTACTCTTTGAGGCTTTTATTGTAGTATCTTCTAGCTATAACAAAGAATCAGTCAGTTAAGAGACGGCAAATATGAAATTCAACTTTGAAATTCCATTGCAGCCCCTAAAATGGTATCTCATAAATTAAAGACTACATGCAAGTTTAGTAGCTGTTGAACATCTCTATGAGTAAGATTTATGCAGTCCTATCTTCTCAATACTCTCACATCCTTGGCCAATGCATTTGAACTTCCAGTCAACCATGCTGGCTAGCATTATAGGTAATTCAGTTGGATGTTACTAAATCATATTTATTTAGTTGAAAAGGGCACAAGAATTGAACTGTAAAATTCCCATTCTAGGGATTTTTAGTAGGCCACAAAGGATGAGGCCATTTTTTTAGTGTTTAATGCTCAGTGTTTCAGCTTTGCAGCACATGCAAGAAGAGTGCCCCATTGCTAAGCTTCGTGTGAATTAGATATCCCTGGTCTTGCATCCTGATCATCCGTAGGTTCAGAATATAACTTTGGGCAAGACTCTTTGAAATAGAGTGATCTTATTTAACTTCAGATGCTGCAAAGTATCCAGTCTATATCAGATATCAAGATTCCTTCCCAACAGTGCAAAAAAAAGTTGTGCATCTCCAGAGAGAGATTTATTTTGTTCTAAAAGAGATTTCTAAGAGAGGCAGCAGTGGTACTAACTGACCTTGTAATCCTGATGCCTGCAGTGATACCAACTGACTGCAAATGGAGCTGAAAGTTTAGGATTTTGCTGAGCTTTGAATAGCTTGCATCAGGTAAAATAGATTTATCTCTGCTCAGTGATCAAGCCACTAGACAAGGTGGGCACTCCTAGAGGTTCTCCAGCAGCATGAAGTGCAGGGGCTATCAGAGAGCAAAGCATGGCCAACTCAGCATGGGCCCAGTGGTGGTGTGTCGCAAACTGTAGGCTCTTCCGGGTGCCGCAACCTTCTGGGTAAAGCATCTTTAAAAAGACACTCACAGTGTCCAGTGCACAGGCACACCACAATGATACAGCTCAGTTGTGAGGGCTGCAGGAGCAGCCGAGCAGTGAAGCTCTTCTCAAGCAACACAGGATGGAAGGAGCAGGAGGTGATCTTCCAGTATCAGGGGCTTCTTTATTACTACAGGAACTGGCTACTGAAAGACCCTGAGGGCTCAGAAACACAGAGTTTTATAGGGTTTGGAGTGCGTGGAGTCAGCAATTTGGACCAATGAGGGAAAGGATTGGGGAAACAACCAATCGGGGAAGGGATCCATAATCGTCCAATCAGAGGAATGCGAAACACAGGAACTAGGGTAATGGCAAATCACAAACAAAGGATTAGCATACCTGCAAAGGCTCATGGGATTGTGAAGTTTCTTGCTCGCGGTGAGGAACAGGGAAGTCTCTTAGAGAGACTCCCTGAGGGCAAGCTTGAAGCTTAGAAACAGCTTACACGCTGTCAACCTTCTAAGGGAGAGCAAGCTCCTCTGTGGTTGGCCCAGCAGCCACCACAGTGGTGACTTCAGTGTGGACTGGCACCTGAGAGAGGATTCTTCTCTGAAAACTTGCACAGCCCAGGCTGCTTTCGCCACTACCAGTCCACCACATCTAGTTCTCAAAGGCAGCTTGTACATCTGTTCCTGAGCTCCAGCTATGTCAGCAACAGCATTGCAGAAGGCTGTGTGAGTACTAAAGACACTTAGGAACCCATGTTTTTGTGCTTTATTTCTCTACCTCACAAAAGAAGAGTAGGACTCCCTTATTTAATGCATGTTCTGAATATAAAATGTAAAAAAATTAGACATTAGGAAATGCAGTAATTACACTAATAACATAATGGTAATAAAGCTCAAAAAAGCCTCCATTGTAATTTTATTACAATGTTTTTATATAGAGACACTTCAAGAAAACAAGGTCTTTTTTCTCATTCCTAAGCATGTTTGTTAAAAATTAAATAAAAGCTGTTTAAATATAAATCAAAAAAGGAGAATTTACTCTGCTGAGACATGTATTTCACATATATATGTGCTATTTGCTACAAATATTTGCTTTAATAATATTTTTCTAATGAAGTTCTTTTAACAGCATTTAGAGCATTAGAAATGTCATGACCACTTAATTTCTACAGAAGAAGGAAAAAGAGTACTGTAGCAAGCTTTTGTAGCTAAAATTCAAAACTAAGGGATTTTTGGCATTCTATTATATGAGAAATTGTTGAAATCATGTAATTAAAAACCATTGTGATGCATATACACCAGAGGGCAGAGTAAAGGGATATTTCCTGGCTTTTAGTGCACGATCCAGCAATAGGACAGTTCAATGGGGAACATAATATTTTTTGCATTTAATAGAGTATCTATAATTCAAGTCAGCAGTAGCTTCTTCCTAATTGCCTTGTTGCCAGTTGTCATCAGATGTTAAGCTAAAGAGAGAATGATGTGTAACAGAAATGTGCTGCTGCAATAAGGAGGAACATGAATTGCCCTTTGCCATAACTCAGTAAGTCAGAGCCAACCACGAAGTACTTGACTGTGTCATACTCTTCCAGGCCTGTCTCAGCAGCGTAAGAACTGCAGGAACTTTCTGAAACAATGTTGATTTTTTTATTTCCTTCTTTGTGTTTTTTTTGTTTGTTTGGGGGTTTTTGTTTGGTTGGTTTTGGGGGGTTCTTTTGTTTTATGTGGGGTTTAGTGGGAGTTTTTTGTTTGTTTTGTTTTTGTTATTGTTGCTGCTGTGTTTTAGTTTTTTGTTTTGTTTTGTTTCAGATAAAAGATGAGGAGAAAAGTTCAGGCTATTCCTGAAGCGTCATTTCCTAGCTTGCTTCCAAGGCAGAGTGGTGCTTAATTCTTGAAGCGGCAGCCAAAGCATCCCAGCTGATAGAGGATCGATAATCTAATGTGATTGCAGATGTAAAGTCTAAAATTTTAAAATCCACATTTCTAAACAGGCTTGGGATAGCCTCATGTTGAAATCAATTGACTCTTCAGCAATTATTTTTTTAAATTATCACCTTATTTAGAGGAAAATGTAAGTCAATTTATCTTTCTTCTGTTGAATATTTGTATTCCAGGAAAATTAATGTAAGTTATTCAGGAAAGTAAATAGAAATCTGATTCAGAAGGACCAGCAGAAAACAAAGGAACAATTCCTTAATGTATTATTAAAAAGTCCCTGTAAAGGGTTTGCCTATAATATTAAAAATAAAATTTAGCAGTAGAACAAATCTCTCTTTCAAAAACAGCTGCCTGAAGGAATGAGAGAGGAACTGCATTTTTGAAGAGAGTGAGCTGTGATCTGAAAGTCCTGGTTGTATCCTCTCCTTATGGATGACTAATGCAAAATCTTACATCTGAATGCACTTTATTTTAGGATGAGCAGTTTAGTGCTCATAGCTCTTCATAAGTATTAGTACATGCTCTTCTGCTCTTCTCCTGGATAATGTAAAATTGAATCTGAGCAATTAAAGGTGTTTTCTAGAGCTGTAATAACTTCATTTTAATATAACTGCATTTTCTGTTACCTCAGTTGTTTCTAAGCTTTTAATAATTCAAACTGAATGTTCTTGACATGACATTTCCCCTGATATATACCTGTTTGTTAGAAGCACCTGGTCAATTTATTTAATTGACTTAACTTGTATTTTTACTTAATAGGAAGGAACATCTCTACTGTCTACTGTCATGTTACATCAATTAACTTGTGTCAGAATTGGGAGTGATTTCCTCAGGTCTGCAAATGTTTTTCCATGTTTCATTCTGCTTTTGAAAAGCATAATAAGTTCTGTAGGAAACACTAAAAAAATGAGTGTTTGCAATGTTTTGTGTATGTGGGCACCAATGTATGTACAGAAACTTAGTCCAAATTTGAAACACGAAGTCTGGGGTGAAGCCCATTAAAATCACTGCTAGTTTATGCATTTTTTCAATTTCTTTGTAACCAGTCCTATGTAAATTATTTTGTTACAAAATTGTGAGGTCCACAGAAAGAGTGATCTTTTGTTTCTGTGTAGATACATTGCTGGTATTTTTTTTCTCAAGATGTAGAAGGGTTACATCAGAGTCTCCCAAACTGTAAATGATCATCCTGGTGTTCAGACTTTGTAATAAATACTGTTGGCTCTCCACTGAGAGCGTAAGCTAAATTTGAATAAGGTCTCCATAGGACATAATTTAGAACACAAAGGATGTCTGACTCAATAAATGGCTGGTTGATTTAACAAAGGGGCACATGATATCAGAATGACAAATTAATTTGGGCTCAGTGGAAAGCCATCCACTGAGCTTTTTTTCATAAAATAGAATGGCTTGGTTTGGAAGAGACCCTAAAGATTACCTAGTTCCAACCCCTCCGCCACGGGCATGGACACCTTCCACTAGATGAGGTTCCTCAAGCCTTGAACAGGGATGGGACATCCACAGTTTCTTTGAACAACTTGTGCCTGAGCCTCACCACTCTCACAGTAAAGAACTTCTACCTAATATCTAACCTGAATCAACCCTTTTTTAATTTAAAAGCATTCTCCTTGTTGTACCAACATCTGCCCATGTAAAAGGTTCCTCTTTCTCTTTAATAAGTCCCCTTTATGTTCTGAAATACGGCAATGAAGTCTCCCTGGAGCTTTTTCTTCTCCAGACTGAACACCCCAGTTCTCTCAGCCTGTCTCACAGATCAGAGGCTCCAGCCTTCTGATCAACTTTGTGGCCCTTTACATCAAAATAAAGGGATGGGAACTTTGTCTTTTCAGTCCCTTTACTTTAAAGATTTTGCCTTTGAAAACTCTACTACTTTTACAGGCTTCAGAGAAAAGGTCAGGATTACATTGGAGCCCAAAGTCTCCACCACCACTGAGTATACCATGTTAAAAATGAAACATTTCTCTGTAAGATTTTTTCTTTCCATGCAATCTCATAGAAAACAAATACAGCCTCAGGAGGCAGAAGGAAAACTCAGCTCCAAAATGTCATTCTATTCTGATAAATTTTGCCTGACAGTTTGGTATAGAAATATGAGAGATGGTGCAACTCCATATGTTTATATTCAGAAATGGATCTTAAAGTAGAAAAATGGTTTTTTTATTAAAACCAAGCAACATTACCTTTTCACCCTGTCTGCCCTGCTTCTCAGTAAAGGAAAACAATGTTTAAAGGTAGGTTCAGCATAAAATAACATATAGCCAGTTTTTCTCTCTGCAAATTTCAGGATAAATTTTTTTAGAGATCTGCTCCACTTTGCATGAGTGTGTCTTTTGGACTTGTGGTTTTTAACTAAACACGACCATTGTACACATAGTTTTCTCACATGCTATATTGACCACAAATTGAAAAACTGGTCTCAAATAAATCACTAGTGAAAAGTACTGTGGTATGAAACTCAATAGAAGTAACACTTCTTTTTCTAAACTTGCAGGCCAGAAGTAGAAACAAGAAAGACAGAAAATCCCACTTCACAAAGTGAATAGCACTCACAGAACTCACAGAGATGAGAATAAATGAAAACAAAATAGCCTAAGCTGCATTTTATCAATACATCTCAGCACATGGAAAGTGACACAGCTATTTAGAGCAAGCAGTCCTTTTCTGTTTCCCACCAGGTTTTATGACCAATAATTATATTGCATAGTCACAAGCGTTGAACTGTCACAACGTATGAGTCCAGACCTCAGAAACAAAGTACCCTGCTAGTTCACATTTTGGCTAGGCCAGAGAAGGTTTTTTAAGCCTTTTCAAAAACTGCAGGAGAAGAATCAAGCCCTGCTTTCAAGAATTTCATACTGTTCCACCTCTACCAGCTTTCTGCTGTTACATTAGGTCTTCCAGGACTACAGGCATCCAGGGAGAACTTAGAAAATCTGAGAGGCAGCGCCATCTCCCTTGTGTGCCTAGTCACTGTGCATGTGGAGAGTTCTCCCCATCGGCAACCAGTTCTCAGTCATCTAAAGAACACAATTAAAACAGAGATGGCTGAGCAGGGGAGAAGGACCTACTTCAAGATTTAATGTATACTTTTAAATTCACATTAGGCCTACTGGGCACTATCCTCCTCTTTCTGCAGCACTATTGCACAGTTCTACTTTGCAGGGAAGGAATATCAAAAGCAGAAAGACTCAAAAAGCAATTTCTTCAGCAATCTCTCCCTAATATCCCATCACCAAAAAAATAGAGAAGGTCTATGGAAAGCTAAGTAATTCTGTTTCAATCCATTATGACTGTCTGAAATGGCAACTCACAGGCAGCCAGTATAGTAGGTGGTCCTCAGGGAATAACAGTGGCAAAAGAAAAGGCACCCAAGTGAATGTTTAATTCTTCCTCCTGCTTTTCTGATATCTAAATGGACCATAAAGAGTCTGGAATCTCAGATGTGTCCAACTTAGAGACAGATTAAATAATTTTCCCACTAAAAAAAAAATCAAGTAAAATTGTAAACACTCATGCAGCAAAGAATCACTGCTGTTTATTCAGGGGCTTATGGAACAACATCAATATCTTGCTCAGACTTAAGGACCCCCTGCATTCCTCCCTCAAAAACATTAGCAAGAGAAGAAAAGACAATGATCTTTAGAGACAAGAGCCAGAATATTCTTGGCAATTACAGTAAAATTACAGTCAAAGTGGGCAAATTTATTTCAAGTGCACAATGTAATTGTATGATTGCATTGATGCTAAATGACATTATTTTGTATTTAATGTATAATCAGTTTATATTTAGGTTGTGGGTAGAGAGAAATGCAACCTTTTTTTGTAATGTCCTTTATCGAATACATTCATTGAAAAAGCCCAGCCCAGATTCTGGCAGCCTTCTTAAAGGTCAGTACAATTACTTTTAAAATAATCACAATATTTATTGTTAGCACCACTAAACTGAGAACCAGATTGGCCCTCTCACTGCTCAGTATCTCAGACCATGCCTTCTCAAAGAAGAAAGGAGATGATCTTTGCATATTCCTGAAAGGCTGGTGACTGGGGGAGCCAAGGCTGAATGAAGCCTTGCTCTACAGTCTTGAGGATTAACACCATCTCATCTACCCTTTCAGGGTGGCACTCCATTTGAAAATCGTAATATCCTGCAGGCTATTGCTATGAACAGCATGTTTCAAACACAGATTTCAAAGGTCTTTACAAAGGATTACCATTATCTGCATTTTACATACAGGAAACAAAAACATTCAGGAAGGAGATCTTCTCTGAGGATGAGAACAGAAGAAGCGTCACCTCCTTAGTTATCATCCATACATTTCTGTTAGGCTAGCAACTTGAAAGCTGCTGAAAGCCCACTGGAAAAAAAAAAAAAGTAATTGAATGTTTTTAGTAAACAGGAAGTTTCCAGCACATTCCAGAGCTGCAGATAGAAAGTTATTGAATGAGTTTAGTGAATTTATATTAATTTACATAAGTGAATTCAACGGTTATATACAAAAACTAAAGTGATGATGAGTTATAAAATTTCTTTATATGTAGTTTCTATATAAAAAAGAAAAATTCTTCCCCAAAATTTACCTGTTCCCGAGAGGAAGTTTTGTTCAAATATAGTTACTGAAATCAGAAAACTATCTTTATAAGAAGTGTCTAGAGTACGCCTTAGCCTTGGAGAGACAGTGTCCTCTACAGCAACTTCAAGGAAATAAACACCTGTTTCGAGATTAACTTTAGGTCTAACCTGAAGAAGGAAGAAAGCTAACTATGAACATAACTTTCTCTAGGAAAAAATCCTGAGAACACAAAACCATTTTTGTGCTGATGAGGTAATGCTTAAGCGGATCTCATAAGTCTTTTCCAAGTCTAGCATCTGCTCTTCTGAGAATTTCCAAGAAAACTTGTATTCTAGTACTTCAAATAGGCCACAAGAGCCTAGAGGAAGCTGAGTGTTTTATTAATTTCTTTTTCTATTTTTTCTTTTTTTTTTTAATGGTGTGAGCAAGATATCTTGTTTTTCGATAATTTTTTCACCTATTTAAATTTTTCTGTTTATAGAGAACAGCTTTACAGTTTATTGACAAAGTCAAAATGAAGATGCAATGCATATTTTTGCACATCCCTCTAGCATTGAAGCCTGTGAACAGTAGTGCTATAGATTTCACTCCCTTTCCTTTTTCTATTTTGCCTGCAAAATGAAAGGGTGTTTGTCACATTACAGTTGCCATAATGGAAAATGAGAGCACAGAGGTGGGAATGTCATTGTATTACCATGGCAATAGACAAACAGTGCCTATTACTGGTAGTTTTAAGGTTTCAGTCAAGTATTGGAAGCACTTTTTAGTTCTTTCTTCTTATGCAAACATATTTTAGTGATTTTTGGCTGGTTTCATCCTTGCTGGCTCAATCGGGTGCAAATTGAATGGCAGTTCTGTGGGCCAGGAAGGTCTCCTGCTCCACTGAGAAATAAATTCCCTTGTGATGACAGATTTCATTTGCACTGCCACCCCTTCCCTCAGTCATGGCACGGAATGGTATCTCTATTTTCAGTCCGAGGAGGATCCATTCATATATCCCCACTCCTGAGCCATTCAGGTTTCTGAAAGCTTAAAGCAGAAGTGAGCTTACTCCCTTTACTTACCACATCTGACAGAATTAAAACCAGTGCTGTACCTTTTACTAAGTAATACTTGGGCTACGTTTTAATTGACATACTGTCCAAATCAAGATAGATGCTTATTTAACACACTAGCATCTTAAATAATTACTTGAACTTCTGAATTGCCTATGCTTACACTGATCACTTTTAAATGATTTTCTTAAGTGAAATGTAAATTATCCTATAATTACAATTGTAATTGAGGATTTATCATAAGAATTAGAATAACGTGAGAGCCTTGGAAAAAAAATGATCCTACTGTAAGGCAGTTAAATTAATTAGGAGGCCAAACAGTGCTGTGATTTGACTTAGATTCTGTAGCTAATATTCTATTAATATTAATTTCTCTTTAAGAAGTGTTCCTGTTTTATTTTGACCAAAGACAATAAGGTTAATTGCTGGGCATTTAGTACCTATAAAGTAAGTTCTAGTTTTAAAGGTTCACTGGAATAAATTAAGAATTAAGTACCATACAGCCACTTACTTCCCCCAACCTTATGGGGAGGAGAATTAGAAAGAAAATGTAAACCTTATAGATTAAGATAAGAGCAATTAATTGAAGCAAAATGTTGTTGTTATTGTTAATAATAATATACCAATATTATTATAATTAGTAAGACTGTAATTATAAAGAGAGGGAGAGAGAGCAACAGACGCCAACAGAAAAAAATTATACACAGCACAGTTACCCACCACTCACTGACCCAGCCCATCCTTGAACAGCAATCAGCCTCTTCCAGCCAACATCCATATACTGAGTGGGATGCTCCGTGGCATGGATTATCCCTTTGGCCAATTTGGGACCTCCTATCCTGGCTGCACTCTGTCCCAGCTTTCTGGGCAGCTCTTCACTAGTGGAGCAAGAGACAGTCAAAAATCCTTTACTCAGGGTAAACACTTCTTAGCAACAACCAAAACATCACTGTTTATCAACATTATTCTCATAGTAGATCCAAGAAACACATCACTGTACCAGCTACTAAGTAGAAAAGGCAGCCCAGACCAGGGCAGGCTCTTAAGGTAAATTTTTTCCTGCATGTATGAAATCCCAAGGAAAGGAACAGTACAGCATCAGTTGTGATAGAAACATCTAATCATGGAGTTGAAAAAAGTCTCAGATGTTTAGAAAGTGTCTGTGACCTCAGCCAGAATCAATTATCTATCACACCTGACCAGTTTGTCCAGCCTCCTCTTAAAATCTTCTAAAGACTCATACTTACTTCCATTCTAGTATTTCAGAGTCTTGGCAAGTTTATTCTAATACCCCACCTAAACCTCTCTTGCTTGATATTCATCTTGTTTCTGCCACCATGGGGACAGAACACACAAAACCCCTTCTTTACAGCAGCCCTTACCACATCACTCCATAGTCCTCCTTTCAACAGGCTAAACATCCCCATCTTATTATTGACTCTTCCCCCACGTATTGCACTTGCGTGCCAAGGTCTTGGTAGTGGTAGACAGAGCTGGGTAGGGGGCCAGAGAAGCAGAGGTGGTGCTGCTGGGTGGCTTCTGTGAGATGCCAGAAGTTGCCCCACTGTCCAACAGAGTCAGTACCACCAGCCTCCAAGACAGATCTGCTGCCTACCAAGGCTGAGTCTATCGGCAGTGAGGGCAGCGCTGCTCGGATAATGGGGAGGAGGGCAACAACTGCACAGCTGCAGCAAGCAGTGCTAACATGTGAGGGGAAGGGCCCTGCACACACCAAGGTCAGTGGAGAAGAACATGGGGGAGGAGATGGCCCAGGTGCCCAAGCTGAGGTTCCCCTGCAGCCCTGTGAAGACCATGGTGAAGCAGCTGTGCCACTGCTTACAGCACCTGCAACCTGAGGAGGACTTGCTCTGGTGAGCTGTAGGAGAAGGGAATACAGGTGACCTTGCCCCTGCTAAGTAACAGCTGTGTTAATTACCCAATTCAGCCTCGCCCCTGATGAGTCACAGCTATAGCCAATAAAGATAAGTGTGATAAAAGGGAGTGGGTCAGGTGGTGAGGAGACAATCATCATAGAGGATCATGAAGAACGATCCTGGGGAGAGAGAATCACTGATGTGAGGTCAGTCTGGGTCTGTAGTTAGAGGCTGTTGTTAGACTCTGCAGTCACAGTCTAGCTAGGTAAAAGCCTGCTGTCAGAGTCTGCAAACTAATACATGCAGTCAGAGTTTAGCAGGAGCTAACCAGCAGTCAGGGGCTTCCTCTCCTTTTCTTTGGATTTTATGAGCAAATAACTGTCAATATTCCAATGTGATATCTGGTCAACATCTGAAGTATACCAGTGAGGCAGCATGTCCTCAGAGCAAGCTGAGCTAATGAATCTATGTCTTAAATCTGAAATTTGTGTAATAGGCCTAGAGTTATTGACCTGCATAAATGGGCAATTAACAAAATTAATTATATTAAACCGAAAGAGTAGTAATTTTATCAAGATCAAGTAGCAAATTAAAAACAAAATTCCAAGTAGAACAGAACCTTTGGATGGATATACTCACAGATGATAGGCAACATCCTAGTAACTAGTTTTTCATAGTAATGAGGCTAAAAACCTTGAAAGAACCAATTAAAAGTAATTATCCTAAAAGCCAGTGAAGTAGTGATTAAAATAAGGAATTAGAAGTGTTCTCAATATGAAGTAAAGTTCAGTCACAACTGAATGAACTACCTTTGAAGCAATAGGGATTAAAACTCCCCACAGGTCCTTGCAATTCACAAAGATTCTGATCCACTTCCCCCCCCTCCCACAGTAAAGGCCTTTAATAACACCCCAGTTCATAATTTGGGTTTTTTTCACCCCCCTGAAATACCTACTGATTTTGTTTCAATTTGAAGAAAAAATTATAAAATAAGAATTTATTATAAGAGGGTTGTTTCTCTGGTATGAGTCAGAATACTCCATCCCAAAACCCCATTCACAGCAACTTGTCTGAAAAAATATTATATAGCTAATTCCAATAAGCCACTTAATAAATCTAAATTTCAAATAAAATATTGATTGACTTCTGTGACAACAGATTTTGAGATGTTCAGAGGAGTCTACATCAAAGAACAACAATTTTAAGCTCTTTTCAAACTCTCAAGAATGTAACACTTTACATGTATTCAAAAGTAATAGCAGTTTTACCTTTGTTGAGAGTTTGATGATTTCTCACAGATCCTTTGTCCACCATCATTATTGTCTTTCACCCCCATACACTGCAAAACCTTGTGGTCACACAGCCCCTGCTACTACTGCCAGAGAAGCTTTCCCAAGTTCAGCCCTGGCTCCTACCAGGTGCATGTTGCAGCTCTGAGAATGTTCCCATCTGGGAATATTTTAAAGCAATTGCTTCAATAAGCACTATCTGTCATCAGCTGCTAAAAGGTTTCCACTCTGCCCTCTGCAGCATATTTACCTCTATGGATAGGGGCCATTGGAGTCAGTGTTAAGTGCAGTTTTGCCTCTGGACTCCCAAGGGTGGCACATGAGACCATGCAAAGTGTTGGGAATTCACTTTCCAAAGCCTGCTGACAAGATAATAGTGGCCCTACAAGGGGGAACTCAGACAAAATTTTAGTTCTAAAGGCATGGATGTGAGTATTCAGATGTGAAATGTGTCCTGGTCTGCCCTAATAACCAGTGGTCATGCTCAGCTGCAGCAGTTTGATTTCTCCTGGAGGTGGGAATTAATCACTGAATAAATTAGACCTCTGTGTTTTGACACAATGCCAAGAATGATGGGTCCTATCTCTGCCTTCAGTGCAGTGCCTTTGTCTTGCTCAGCTGCTACTTCAGGCACTGAAGCTCCTTACACCGACTGATAATTTGCCTAGAGCAAGATACTCTGAGGTGTACAAGGACTTAGAACAACCCTTGAAGGATTCCAAGGCAGGAATAACAGCTCAGCTTCCTCCTCTCTGTTAGAAGTCATGCTCCCTCAGGTCTGAGAATTATGCTCCTTTTGTTTATTAAGAGAGAATTATTTGTTTGACAGAGAGATCTCACTTCACTGACACCTAACATTATTGATATTTTGTAGATCGTCATTGTGGGGAAGTATCAGAAAAACAGTTAAAAGGGAATTGGCAGAAGGATACCACAAGGCACTAGAAACACTAATTATTAGTTCTCAGCAGCTGATTTTCTTCAGGGCCAGGAGAGTGAAAAATCTCTGTAATTACTAACTACAAATGTTTACATTATCCAGGGAATTGCAAATTCCCTTTAATTGTTGATAGCAGTTTAGATACTTGAGGTAGAGGAAGTTCAAGATAGAGGGAATAAGATCAGTCATTATAGCCAGCTCTCACTCTCCCATCCTAAGGGAAAACAAGCTGCTGTGAACTCAGGGGCAGTAAAAGGACTGTTTAGCTAAAAAGCTAAAAACTTTCAAAATGTTGAAAACAACCCAACGTTTTGCTCGTATCAAGCTCGTTTGAAAAATTATAAAATAGCACCACAGGTTTCTACAGAGATTATAATTCATCTGCAAGTGGTTTGGTCCACACAATAAGTATGCAGATTCACTAGGTAAAAATTCATGTTTGCAATGAATTTACCTTTCTTGAAAGTCCCCTTAGCACACACAATTCAGTCATGTATCTGCCATTTGCTTTCTTCTCCTTGCAAACTCTTAGACAGACAAAATCCCAGCTTTGAACTAGAAACACATCTTGAATGCCTTAGAAACGCAAAACCACATAATTACTGAAAGAAAGTGTTCTGCTTCAGGAAGATATCCTATGCGTAGGAAAGACTATTACATTTTGCACATACAAAACAAACCAAAACACTTTTGACTGTGGGAAAGTTAGGAATTAAATTATTTAAAAAACAAAAGGGATTCTGTAATTCTGATTTTAAAATTAGTGGAATTTCTGAAGAATACATAAAGTAATAAAATAGTTCAAACACTAATAATCTCTTATGTCTCTTGAACATAAAGTATGAGCAGAATTCCCATCTGCTTAAGGTAGAAAACATGGGGATGGAGAGAAACACTAATTATATATTATCTTAGTTAAACTAATTCATGTGGGACTGCATCACATGAATAGATGAAATAAATGTTAGTATTTTAAATGATGGAAGAACTAATAAACATGTAATCATTTTAAACCCATCTCTGTGATAGGTAGCCTGGATTTGTAAATATTATAGTAAAAGTGAGACTTTAAAAGAGATGAGACCTGGTCAACCTGCATATAGTTGATGGTTTGTTTTCAACAGTAATAAGACTGACCATAAAATCATCAGAAAAACAGTGTGAATATCAACTGCCAACAGCTACTCCTGGGGAATTTCTGAAAAAGTGAAGCAGTAAGTATTCTGGGGGGGAAAAAGATAGTTTAGTTATAGAGAAAGACAAATAAGGTCAATAGAATTGAGGTGTTTGATTATGCCAAAATGGAAATAACTTTGACATTAAATAATGATAATAATTAAGAGATTCTGCTTCAAATCTTTAACAGGCATAAATCCTACAGCTCTAGCAAATTTGGGGATAGATCATGCCTAAGTAGATCAAGGTTAGGGATCTAAAGTTCAAAATTTGTTTTTGGAAGAAAGTAAAGTCCTATTTATACTGTTCTTTCACAATGAATATTGTTTCTTCAATATTGTTCTCATAATTCCAACAAATTACTTACAAAACAAAATAATATTCAACAAGCTGAAACATCCTCATTTAGAAGAAATTAGCAATTTCGAGCAAACCTGAGAGTGGAATGTCAGCTTTTGTGCCGACACACAAAGCTGCTGCTCCTCTATTCCTGAGGTCTAAAGAATGTGCTATATATACTGTACGTAATTCAAAAGCTTTTAACATTGTTTTCACCTAGAAAATAAATGTTTCTGGATTTTTGATAAATGCCCTATTTTACTAAATTAAATCAAAGCATATTGTCATAAATGGGTACTTTTAGGATAGGAAAGATACACTACAATGAAAGGCTTTTTTTCTGTACATGACTATGTGTTTAACTTACAGAACTTGTCCTCCAAGAATGCCTTTAGTAATTCCTTTCAGGGTGTCCTTTTGTAAAATGCAAGTGTCTATCCATCAGGATACGTAGGTTAGCACTGAGGATATCAGCCAGACTTGGTATTCAAAGTGAAGTCAGTTCTCTCCTTCAAAGCTGTGTATGTGCAACACTGCATAAATAACAGACTTGTAGTTTTTGAGAACCCCACAGAGAGGTTTTGTAATAATATTCCAAATTTGATTATAGATTCAATGTTTCAATATTTTAGAAAGACATCAAATCCTGATTTTGAAGCTATAGGTAATGGAGAATACATGGCTTTTTTATTAGATGATCCCACAGTCAGTTATCTTCATGTTAAGAAAAATAAATCTACATTTAAATAGTGACTGAACTTCAAACTTTGAAATAAGTTGTTCCATTGCTTTGGGCTTCCTTTTCATCTGCATTTTTATTGTTTGCTTAGACAGGATTAAACCAACATGTTGCTACAAATGAAATTTATCCTGAGAAATTCTTCCATCTCTCACACAATCCCTTTTATCCCCAAGAAAAATGGCTCTTGTGCAGGTACTTGCAAAGGACTACTGTGAACCCTACTGATACCTCATCCAAGGCAAAGGCAAGGCAGGGGACAGATTTTGCCCACATAGGACTTAGAGTATCTGTTGTGTCTCAGCAGTGGCAAAAAGTACCATGAGTTACCTCACTTCACCCTCCTAACCAAAGGGACAGAGGCATGTGGCACACAGAGGAGTGACACACCATTGCACCATCAGTACCCACAGGGATTTGGAGAGGAACATGCATAAAGGGTTGTCTTTGTGTCCAGGTACATTGTGGAAGTAGGGAAAGGAGCATGTATAGGCAGGTGTGAGATATGAAGGAGAAGGAGAGAGATGGGCTTCCTCCACAGAGCCAGCTTCAACAGAACCAGTGCCCTGTGGCTGGTGCTGCTGTCAGCATATCAGAGACTGAAATATTACAGTTAATTACTGAAACAATGTTTTGAAGGTCCTTTTGCCCATGATGGCAAAACTGCATATAGAAGCTGCAACCACCAAAACTCACCCTTCCCTGACTAGAGATTTGGACTGTGAATTAAGGTGAAGGGAACCTGAGATAAAGGGGACACCACTGTTCAATTATCTCAAGTCTAGGGATAAATAAACAAGGCTAAGGGAAAAGAATGTATCCACAAGCCAAACTCAACAGCTGTCCTGAAAATCAGCTTTGGATGGGTTCAGGGTGGGGGAGGCCAGAGCCCACAGGTTCATCTGCTGAGGCCAGGTTTCCACAGGCTCCCCCCTCCACCAGCCAAAGGGGAAGGAGGAGAATTTTGGGGGTGTGGCACAACCTCTGCTTAGAGGTAGCGAACTCCCATCCTCCATTACACAAACTGGCTCAGCTGTAGAGCCCCATCCCCAAAAGGCCACATCCATGGGACATTCTTACGAGGGGCAGCTGAGGGGCATCAAAGACTCCCAAAGCACTCCCCGACTCATTCCTGAGACCTTGCACCAGAGTACTGCATGTGATGCACAGTGATGCAACAGATGCAGAGACTGTTGCAAGAGATTATGTCAAACTTGTCCCCACTCCAGGGGACGTACCTGGGTGTTCCCACCTGATTTGAACATATATTAATCCATGAGACTCTATTTTTGGGGAGTCCCTCACCAGTAAGAAGGCCAGATGGAGAGAATCAATGGGACAACACAGATCCATAGAGTGGTGATATTTTCTACATAATCTCTCTGTTACTCTCTTTGTCTCCCCTCATCTCTTTTCTATTCCTCTTTCTCTCATTGTCTCTCTTTCTCTCATTTACTGTTAAATAAAAACCATACCACTGGCTTTGGCATGTGGTCTCATTTGCACCTTATTTTGGGCAGAGGTATCACTCTAAAAATATTAATAACTGGATCATAAAACCATGTCAGTCAGCAGGGAGGGCCCAAACTCATTTCCATCATAGCCCTTCAAGGAAGGGCTTGGTTCCTTTACTAACACTGCACAATGTCTATTACATATAACAACTGTAGCACTGTGTCACCCAAAATGAAGGAAAGTACTGGTGCTGACTTGCAAGTGGAATAAATTTTTACCATTGTTTTCATAGCTTGCTATGATTAAAATAACTACTTAGTGTTTTTCCTGGAAATTTCCAATATGTTTATTTAGGGAAAAAAAATATTTAGATAGCTTAGATGCGTAGGAATCTTCCCACTCTAATAGTTTCAATGATTTACTTTCCTAGCTAGATCTTCCTCCCTTTATTGCTCAGGTAAATTTCAAACAGCAGTTTTGGCCTACATACAGCAGATAATGCATGTTGACTCCACTTCTGACAAATTAATGATGCATCTTTGGTAAGACACCATTTTCTGAATATTCATTTTCTCAGAGGGATTAGATTCTTCTGACTTCAGCAGCCTTTGTTCAAAACCACCACCTACCACCATTACCCCCTAATAAACATGATATTGGGAAGCGAGGGTTTAACCAATTCTAACCAATTCTGACAACACCCAACTGACTAAAAGAAACTCACAGAGATATGTGAGATAACAAAACATTTTAAATGCTATTAATTTGGGACCTTAGACTGTCTGCTGCCAATGAAAGAAAAAGATGTGTCTAAATAGCTGTAGAAAGTGTGGATGGGGGAAGGGATAGCTTCACAAATGATAACTAACTTCGTGATCTAAATCCCAAACAGTATTGTAATTTTGTAATAGATCTGAAGCAGAGAAAAAAAATGTGTAAAATCTTCTTAATGAGCATTTAAACACAGAGTCCCCAAAGCAAGAACTGAATCGACAAGGGCAAGTCTCAGTGAGCCAAATCTTACTGACTCCTTGCCGTCTCCTAAATTTAGATGACAAGCTGTCTGCCCCAGGGAGAACAGCGAGCCATGAGCTGATGAAAGCAGGGAGATATACCAGATATAACTACGCCACCATGTTCTAATCTCTTCTGCTGAGTATCTCAGCTCTATACCCCTTGGATTTGCAGAGGCATCTCTAATTTGCAGCCTGTTCAAATGCTACCCTTAATGCTTCTTTTGTCTTCAATTTTCAGGAGTTTATAGTAGATTACTGGGTATAACTTATTTATTTAAGTGGTGTTTAGTTGTTTTGCAACATAGATACATGCTTTAAAGAATTTTCCAAAGCACTTACACAGATAATTGCCAATGAGTGCCAGAAAGCATGAAGTTTTTCATTATCTTGAGATCTATATATTTGCTTAAAAATCTGGACTCTATGCTTGCTAAGGTCACTTAACACCACACACAGTGAACTCTGAGGAATTAAGTCTCAAGTGGGCTGTGGGTTTTTTGTAGCTGCAGCAATATGAGGGAACTGGATGCAATACTGAAATGGAGATGCTAATGAACCTCCTGGTGATAAATCTTTTAGGCCAGCTGGTCAGCTAGTCTCATTTGAAGTTGTTCTGCATAGTCACCAACCTTTCAAAAATGATACAAACAGGACATGTTTTGAAAATAAAGACACATAGTCACTACAGTAGCCTTAATCCCACAAACCTCCTTGCAGCCTTAGTACATCACTGGACTCCAGAGCAATTGTAAATGCGAGCCCCACCCAGACATAAATAAATCTGAATTGTCTTCAGAGAATAAACCTAAAACTCAGTTCATGCCCATTCCCCAGGGACTGGTGCTGCAAAGACTGTCTCCTAATGTAAAAGAGACAGTGAAATAGTTCAGGCAATTGGAACCATTAGTCACTAGACCACATTCAAAACCCCATGAAGATTCAGCAGAATGAAAGAATTAATAATTTTATCTTGAAAGCTCATTTTGACCATAGTTGTTTACAAAAGCAAACCTTCAAAGGCAAATATTGGATTATTGCTGTTGTTTTTGATCCTTTATAAAAATGATTTATAATTTTGATTTCTATTTCAAATGCTTAAAAATGCTCATTATGAAAATAAATATAGCTCAGCAAGATCTTCACACAATATGTTGATTACAATTCTATGATATTTATTTAAGACTGAGAGAAATGTCCCTGGCATATTGCCAGTATCTTTCACTAGTGTCTACACTCAGTACAGAGTCTGCATAACTGCAGAGGTTAAAAAGGCTAAATTTGGGTACATTTACTTGGTGCTTTAATTATTAAGGAGAAGACAGTTGGTCACTAGCAGCTGATAACATTCCTACTGTTAAAGGCCCTTTTATCTCACACAGTAAAGAGAAACTTTTGATATTATTTTGATATAAATAATCATCTCTATATAATGCTAGGGTTTTTACAAATGCCAAATTTTGCATTAATTTTAATTAAAAACAAGAAACTGTAATACCAATACAGAGTGCCTATGCAAAGATGATAGATTACAAATTATTGATAATTAAATAGTACATGTGGCAGTACTTGAAAGTATTTCTATTTATCATTAACAAGAATCTGAAATAAGAGACATATCACAACCCAGACATATTATTGTATTAAAATTGTGTTCTTATAAGCCCCAGTTTTCTTTCATTAAATTATTCATATAAAAGCTTCTAATTTGATACAACAACATTTAATTTTTTCTCACATGATCAGTAAATTATGAACATTACTTTCTGTACCTTGTTGCATTCTTTTTGTTCTGACTGATACAGTACATTTCTTGTGGCAAGTAACTGAAATTTTTCAACATTATGATTTACAGTTCTCTGTTCTATTGGTAACCTGTTAATTGAATAGTTTGTGTATGTGCATGGCTAAGGTGTTGTGGCAGATCATCACCTCTGTATTTTTAAAATTTTTTTAGTCATCTCTGATGTGGAGAGATTTGTAGAGTTTTACTGGGAAAAATAATTTAAATATGACAAAATCTGGTTTTAATAGAATACATATTTTGACAATATTTTTATTTTTAATAGTCATAAAATAATCTTTGATTTTACCTGTGTGAGATCTAAGAGGTAATCCAGACTTCAGAACGTCATGCTAAAAGTTGAAGTGTAATAATTGATGTGATTCTGATTTTCAGAAATGTTGGATCCCAAATCATACCAGTTTGGGTTAATAAGAGCAGATAAGCCATTGCTTTTCTGAAAAAAAAAAAAAAATCAGTCTATTATGCAGATGTGCATTTTTAAATGAACATCCATAAAAACTTCATGAAAGCTCAAGAATAAAAAAGAAATTGAACTAATTATGTTAGCTAATTTGCAGCATGGACTTTCATTGGTGCTAATAGCAGAAGAAAGGTTTTAGCATCTAACAGCACCAGGTCAATTCTTATTTATTTAAAATAACACCATTATTAAAAGCTGTCATGTTGCAAGTGAAATGAGTGAATGTTTCTGTATGCATCTGTGTAACAATGTGCAATAATAAAGATATATCAATTTTGTTTGTGCTTACATGCGCTAAGTAAATCTCAAGATCTTTGAAAGGCAGCATGGTCTCTAACATTTTTGCTTTTGAATCTGCATAGACCCTTTCCCTTTCTTCATTTCTTACTCTCCCTCTCTGTCTGGTGAAGGACAGGAGGGCACGTATATTGCTGACACGAGAAGCTTTGCTTAACGAAAATAAACCAAGCTAAAGATTCTAGAGGAAGGATACTTCAACACTGAATCTATGTGCATTTGCTTTCTGTGCATTTTAGCACCAAACAGATGAAGCACTGGTGCCAGCAACTCGAGTGTAGAAAAGAAACAGATCAAGAGCTTTTCACATGGAAAGATTGCATTAGCCCAGGGAACAATAGTCTCCTGAGACTGCTGACCCACAGTGTAAAGAGGAAATGTAATTCAAACAAGTGATAGCAGGTGTATATTACTCAATGACCTACTACCATGGTTCTCATTTCTTAACCTTTAAAGGGAAACATCTATTTGTTGGAGGACAAAAGAATGGTCTCAGTATAAGAGAATATGACATACATTAACACACAGTAAAATATGGTTTATGTTACAGAAAATTCTTCATACACATGAATATGCACATATACAAAATCTGTCGTTATTAATTTTGTTTCTTTACTTGAAAATAATGAAGAATCATAACAGAGCCAAAATGCTTCTATGCAAGGGTTTTAAATGGATGTTTTATACAAGAGAAGCAATCTTTCCAATTTTGTAAGTGATATTACTTGACCAAATAAAGGGTAACTGCAGACACCCTTTATTCAGCTTTATATTTTATCATCATCGTGGGAGTTTCACCAATGTAATTCTTAGGGTTCATCCCACCTCTAAGCAGCCATTTCCATGGCTTGATTCCACATTGCTACAGAGATGATTCCATCACAGGCTAGCAACCTACAAGAAAAGGAACCAGGAAATGGCCTGGCTCAACAGCATTCAGCTAGGAGAATTCCTTAAAATTTTCCCATGGTGGTTCAGATCACTTAAAAATTTTTGCATGCTGATATTATCTTATATATTCATGAGTTTTGTGAGCTCTCTTACAGGAAAACCCCATGAGCAGATGCAGCCAAAGGAGGGGCTGCTCCCCGCTAAAAGCAGCCAGTGCCTCCAAACTCCCCACAGTCTGAACAGAAATGCCTACATAGAAGCCAGATGGATCTAAGCACGGTGTCAGAACAGACCAAGCTTTGAAAAGAATCCAAGGGAAAGATATTCCATTATTTTCTTGGAGTATTAAAGATAACCTCTTATGGATACACTGAAGAAAATGGTTTGACTGTCTCTCAGCTTTCTCTTTTCATGCTGTGCAGTCTTAATAATACTATCACTAGCTCATCATGTGAGGAATTCAAAGCAAATAGCTGTTATAAAAATAAAAAATAGACAAAGGTCATTAACCTAAAACTTTTGACATCAACAAGCCTACATGTACGCATGAGTATTGGGCACCACAAAATATTAACTAAATAATATTTAAACTGTCATCAATATGTCACCTTAAAGCAAGAGTCTATGTTACTGAACACTACTTATCTTTAAACATAAATCTGTTTCTTGATTTCCACAGTTTCCAATAATGACCTCTTTGAACTTCTTTCAGCACCATCTGGTACCAGAAAAAGTAAATCATTTATCTGTACTTTTTCCAATTTTCATATGCAGCGAATACTTTCTCTTGGTACTGGTATCAGTGGTACAGTCCACTGATAGGACATGTTTATGTTCAGGTCCTGTTCAAAAAGGAGAAAGCCCATATGCTGGTGAATTTATTGAAGTATTTGAATATTTGCTGGTGGTAAATAAACAACTATTGACTAAAATATAGGTAATAATTTTAATCACCAATTTAACTATGTACTATTCTAGAATACTAACCAGGAAGTTATACCCATCCTCCTAAAACTAAAAGCACTCCTAGTCCTCCTAAGACTGAAAATATCATGTAAATAATATTTGCCAGTACAGTAACCTACCAATTTTGCCACCTTTCAATTACTGGTTTTACTTGTTTCACAAGATGGAAATGCTTGGCTTCCTAGCAGGTTGTATTATTTAGCACAAGAGAAGATAGGAGAACATGACCTGAGCAACATGATTACCTAAAGGTTGATCTTGTTCCCATTGAATGGCTTCACTGACTGTATCGGTATCTCATGGCTTTGGGTCATGTTGTATCCATGAACACAGAAGGACTGTGTGCAGGAAGTACCACTATCTCCCTTGGGAAATCTGATGGCATACTTTTGTTTTGCAGTTCAGTGGAGTCTATCTGAACTGGCAATCCTGGAGTAAGCAGTCCCACTCCCAAAACACCTGCCTGTTTGCAGGGGTATGTTCCTAAAAATTTTCCTGGATCTTGGCTGTGCAGCCACATGTGATGGAGCCAATCCAAATAAGACGTGATTTTGCAGGAGAGTGTTCTGATGTACAAGCTGAAGCCAACTGAACCTGCAGCTGCATAACAGCAATTTCCACTCAAGGGGAAGGGGCCAAAGACAGGCAGGGGAGACAGACTGCTGCTTTCAGAGCCAGTCCCTTTGGATGTGAAACCTATGCTAAGATATAAGAGCTACCAGGTATGATGTAGTGACAGTACCTAAAGCTGGGACAGGTTTAGGTCTCCAGCTTCATGACTTAAGTGCTTGGAGAAGAAACACCACCACATGTAATTGTGAGAGGGCGAGAGAACCAGACCAAGTCATCTGTGTTTTCAGTACCTAGGCCATTTGCTGAGTGAAAATGTGTCTAACCTTTCAATGCTTCCCTGAGCTGCAACCTTAGTGAATTTCAAAGAAGAAAGGCTATGCTGGGAAAGGAAGTTAAGAGAGCAAGGTGCAGAAAGAAATGACGATGTCAGCAGAATTTAAAAAAAAAAAAAAAAAAAAAGGTTTTCTATCCCTGATCTTTCTCCACAGGGGAAAAGAGGGACTAAACAATCCATATTTCCTAATTTATTGCCAGTCATGGAGCTAGCTGTAACATCTACCATTTACAACCTTGTGCTGGGATGGCTGTTGTGCTAAACTTTTCAGAGCAGAAAATGGAGAGTAGGACTGACACAAGTACGGCTTCCTCTTTCTTTTTCTCTCCCTTTCCCCAAACACCCAAATACCAGCATACACACCAAAGACAATTTAACCTTTATTGTTCATAGAACTAGTGTACCCGCTACATTTTGCTGTTCTAATTATCTGCTTTTTTTCCTCTGCCTCTGATTTACCCCTCACCAGATCAAGTACATTGTCATGTACCATTTGCAATTGTTGGAACACAAAACACTAGCATACATTTCCCAAAATAATATATTTACAGTAAACGTACCAGCTTTTTAGCACGGGTGACAATGATGTACTTTAGCTACAATCAAGACCATCAACAGATTGTACTGCAATCTGTCACACATTCTCAGGAGGAAGAAATTGGCAACTCACTACACTGAAGAACAGTAATCAAGCATCTGGAATATTACAGTGTGAGTAGATTTTGTATGATCTGACTAGTTGAAGCAATTTGTAATAATGACTTTTTAAAAATGAGCTTGCCAACAAGACTCTGCAGCAAGCTTAGGCTCCTATTGTCACCAGAATGCTTAATGCATGTGACTCTCTGATCAATAGTGTCTCTCATCTATTTTACTAATGACACTGTTCTAAATTATTTGCACCCAAAATAGATGCATTTTAATGGAAAAAATTAACTCTTAGTATTAATCAAAAGTAATATTTTGTTTTTATAGATGCCTAACGCTTGGGAAGAACTTTAAGAAAGCTCAGTAAGCAAAACATCTGTGTCATTTTCTGCACCATTGCCAAGTAAAACTTAATAACTGTTTTCTCTCGTATGAGGAAAATGATATATTGAACAATCTGAAAAAAAACAGAAAGGCTGTTAAAAAGTAATCCAAAGAGGGAAAATAATGTCCTCTGGTCTCTATCACTCTGAGCTTGGAAGTGAAACGCTCAATATAGGGGCATATGCTGACAGGGATCCCAGTCAATAAAACTGTTAAGATACTTCTAACGTTGTATTTGTCAATCACCCACATACCAAATAAAACAACAACAACAAGCCACCTTAAAGAAAATACTATGATTTTCTTTCAAGACAAATGTTTTAAAAGGGAGAGAAAATTAAATTCAGAAGTAACTTATGAATTATTTTAAAATTAGTTAAGTACAATCATATTTTTGAAACAAACTTGAATTTATTCCTACCTTCTAATTCTGAAAATAGGTATGCAAAATGGAGACTTAAAGCAAAATTTTGGGGCAGTCCTTATGAATTATATAGTTTATGATTAAGGTATAGGGCTAAGAAATAAGTCACTTCAAACCATCAATACTTATGAAATATATAGTAAGATGAATTAAATAGATTTATTAATTAACTAAATTAATCAATAAAATTAATTATTTATTGCTAAGCTTTAAACCAGAATAGCAAAGCACAGACTTGCAGAGCCTTAAAGCCATTGTCTGACGCAGTTCTTACAACCAATTGCACCTGTGCAGGCAGAGGACTGGAAACAGCAGTGGGGATGAGCTAAATGAAGGAATCAGAGCAGTCATTCACTGTTCTTGCTCCTCATCTTCTTTATTATTCTCCTTTTTGAGCCCAAATAAACTTCTCCAGAGAGTCAAGCTATTCCTAAACATGAAGATCCATGCTGGGCCACATTATGCTCAGGCGTAGAGAGCTGCTATACTTTTCCTTTCCTCTGGTCCAACAAGTGAACTAAAGTTTCCCATCATTTCTGTTGATCATAGTAAGCTGAAGAAAAAGCCTTACTCAGGGATGCTAATTTTCTTGTGTCCATACTTGAGAGGGGCAAACCTGGCAACAGACACACACAATCTCACTACCAGATTACTAGGGCTTTGGTGTCTCTCAGGGTCAAGAAAAACACCATCTATAAGAGAATCTTCACTTGACTGATGATTAACGCATTCACAGCTCACTATTGTAAGATATCTAGGAAAGCAGATATGCCTCTGACCAGGAGGTATGCCTCTGCCTCACACCCAGCACCTACCCACACACCCTCATACTGTATCTCCTGAATTCTGCAGACCCTGTCACATCCATCTCACAGCCTCTGAGCATCACCCTCTCAAAAAATCACTGGATCAGCCTCATCAAAAGTTAGAGATACAAGAACACATCTGAAATCCTCCCTTGCTTTTCTTGGAGTTGTCTTAGTTCTGATGAGGGGCTGCTAAAGATAGAAGCAGCTTAAGAAGCACTATAGTTTTGAAGGGTGCTCACTCTCCCACTTGAGTTTAGCCTAGCTCAACCCTATTGCTTAGCTAGGCTTTGATAGATCCGCTCTTATTGGCAGATGATCCCAAAGAGGACACAGAAACCCTAAAAGCCTTATGAATTATCAGGCTGAAGCTGGGAAGACTTCAGTCATAACAGTGAGTATAAGGGAAGAATAGAGCCTCAAAGATGATGTGATGTAGAGGAGTGACACAAAAGTTCATTTGTGTTCACACACACCTAGATGAGACTTACTCTTGAATACCTGGAGTTATCTGGAGTACAGACTCCTGTGAAATAGGGTTAAATTTACTTTTAGGTCTTGTTTTGAACAAGGATAACACCCTGGAACAAGAAAAGTGGCAACCCTTGGAGCTTTCAGTTTAAGCCTTGCTTTTGCATATTAACATTGGCAGACAGTGTAAGCTGCAGGTACCTTCCTTCCGAACTTTCCTCTCCTGCTTATGAGTGCCTGCTGTTCTGTTTAAAAGTGTGTCACAGGGTTCACACTCAGAACACCCAACACTTATTCTGACTTGGAGATCTCACTGTCTGCAGATCTGCAGGGTGCTTTGTGGAAGCTGGGGGGAAGGGGTGGGTGGAAGGTGAAGCAGCAGCACACTGATTACATTTGTGGAGACATAGAAGAGTTGTGCTGATGGAGAAAAGAGGGTCACCACAGCACATCAGGGGAGTCAGACTGTACCTAAGGGCTTCAAAGTGACTGGATATGACTCCCAGTATGAACACAGACAAGTGAGCAAGTTGGCAAATTCCAGGGGAAGTGATGAGAGGGATCAGCAGTGCCTAGGGCATCAGCACCAGACAAGAGCACTACAGAGGAGATTTGCCCCAGGAAGGGGAATGAGACCCTAAACACCTCAGGGGAACTGGCAGGGATCAACTGCTTTAACATCAAAACATCGAGTACTGCAGTAGCTCATTTCTTTGTTGTTACAGTCTGCAAGGCCCTACATGGGTTATCCCTGCTCTGTTCTCTGGCCGAGGAGGAAGCCCATCACATGTGACCTCTGACAGATGCTTCTTCCCTGGAACATGGAAAAGTGTCTATCAGGTGGGACATCCACAGAGCCATAGCTAATCCCAACACACATGTAAAATACCCTGGCCTCTCCCTGAAAAATGAACTTCATAGAGAGAGCCTGAATAGCTGCTTGAAAAGCAGAAACTCAAAGAATACATTAAGATACCACCTCTCTAGGATAAAGCACAACTGATAGGGGGTGTCAGTAATGATGTATACAGGCAAATGAGCTGTTTTTGTGCTGCTGTTCTGCTTTTGAAGCATGAGCAACCATAACCAGCTATTTGCATCTATTCAAAGGGGCCTAAACAAAGACCACAAATACAAAATTGGAAGATCAAACATGGACCAAAAAAAAAAGGAGAATTCTCGAGCTGAGATGTAAAAAAAAGTCATATGTAGAGTTATCTCAGTACTGAGAGCAGCACTAGAAGAGTTAGACCAGTCCTATTTTGAGACTGGGAGAAGAAAGCAAAAAGACAAAAAGGTTGCTGAGAGATGATGGAGCAGTATGAGGGTCTTCACATATAAGAAAGAATAAGCAGCTATGGTTCTGCCCTGTGGGAGAAGGAGAAGAGGAGGAAAAGTAAAGACAGCTGCAGCTTAAAGAGTATGAGAATCAGAAAAGGGAAAAATTCCTGAGCCAGCTTTCTGCTACGGTGTTAATGCTGTGATTCCTATGGTCTTGAACAGATTTTAGTGGGCTGAAATGTTTATTCTGATCTTGCAAAGCAAGTACTTCCTGTTGGGCTTTTCTGATGTCATTAGAAATTGGGTCCCTAAAACTTACTATGTACTTTTAAAAACCAAGTCTGCATATTCATTTTTATGGATTTTATGATACGTTATCATAGATTAAAATGAGTGTTGTTCAATTTTATTTGGAGGAGATCTCACTGCTATTAATGAATTTCCATTGCTCAGTGTACTGGAACCAACTTAAAGTATTTTATCATACTTCAAAAATTACATAAATACTTCCCAAACCATTTCATTAGCATTTAGAAGGAAAAAAACCCCATAAATTTGTTTGAGTTCATAGTTAGGCCCTTAATATTCTTTCATTAAATGACCTCTAAAATGTTTTTCATGCTCAATTTATTTCTTCACAATCTAAAATTTAACTGCTGTGTAGTGGTTGTTATTAAATATTCACAAAGAAGGAGGAAGCTACTTTTTTAATGTAGAAGTTAGCAAAGTGTGAATACAAAAGACTCAGCCCTATGAATGTGTTTTTTCTTTGAGTCTTTATGGGTGGGACAGGAAAGTCTGACAGAATATTGCTTAAGAAATGGACCAAGGAGTTATAATTTTTTTGTCATTTTATGATATATTCTTTCATTCAAGAGCAAAGGCAAAAGCAGAATTGTTAACATCTCTCACATGATTTTTCAAAATTATTTTAGAAATGTGAGCTAAATATGGATATTGTAAGAGTTTTTCCATTATGTGTGAGAGTACAGTAACATAGTAATAAAAGCTCTTTATTTACACCATAGCTCAAGAATCCTGCTTACACAGAATATTTTCAACCTATTCCATTTTTAACAGTTGCAAATATAATGCTGATTCTGCAGCTGATATAGCAAAGGACAAGCCATGTTCAGCACCATGTCAGCTAGCTGTACTTAAATTCATTGGGAATACTGCCTCAGTTTGAGGGCATAATATGATTATTACCAGAACCTGTCTTTTGCTACACTGCCTGAAAAATCCCACCAAGATCTGTTAGCTGACTCGAGCATTAAAAATTTTATTTAGGGATGATACTATTTGCACTCTTTCAAGCTGTATTTCTTTTACTCAAATAGGACTTTCTTCACCAGTAGGATTCATTGAGTTGCAAAACTGAAGCATTTTCTCATATTTTATAAGAACTTTTGTATAGTAAGATACCATCACAACTGTCTGAGATATGAACTTGTGTGGTTTTCACTTAAAATAAATTCCTTCGCTTTGCTACATTAACTCTTTATTAACTGAGAATATAAAAAATAGAGCTACCTTACTGCTCCTGTGGTATTTCATTGCCAATTCCTCCCTCTCTTCTGATCACATACTCCCATGCAGATCACTAAATGTGCAGTGAGGCACCCAGGCCTAAGTCTCCGTGCTCTGTAAGTTCTGCTGGCATTTCACTTTTGCTCTGCCTTCATCTGTCACCCTAATATATTATCCAGGGGAATCTGAGCCAAAACCTGTTCTCAGACCCAGGAAGGTAAACCTGAAGGCACTGTGTTGTGAGTGTTGGCTCACATTTGCATTGTCCCCAGCTGCCCTGTCTCAGCTGGACATCACCCTGGAAGCTGCAGGGCTGGGGTCCTGCCGGGCAGGAACTGGCAGTGACTCGCAAGGACAGTCACTCATGAGCAAAGCACCCAGATAATCTTGTTAGTAACTCTGTGAGTCACAGCAGAACTGCTTCAGGATGCCAGAGCAGCAGTGGGATCCATTTAGCTGCTGTAATGCCTAAAACACTTAAATGATGGAATAATTTACTCTCAGCCTGTCTGCTACCAAACTGTGGCTCCTTCCTAAGAACAAAAGAACACAAGTATCAGCAAACATCAGCAACAGTGGCTCTGAAACACTTAAAACAGACCACTGCCTAAGCAGTTTTAAGGATTTTTTCTTATATGTTTCTTTTATTCTATATTGAAAACACTATAGACACTAAATTCATAGCCAGTGGTTGCATTAGTGGTCTGCAGAAAACACAACCTATATTAAATCCTCCTAGAAACATGATAACAAAATGAAGCTTTCCAAGAAACAAAATATATTCTTTAGAAGGTCCCAAAATTCAACTGATGACAAAAATATTCTGCTCTTTTTACAGATAGGAGAATATAAGCAATGTATGTATCAAATAGTTATAGTTTTGGCCTTGTTGTAAAAAGAATCTTTCAAAAGTAGTAATTGTAATCTTTCAGTTATATACATTTCATCAGAAAATGACTATTCATTTGAATCAGGAAAGAAATGACCTTGGAAAACCTGTAAAATGACATGCAAAAGTTCAGAAAATACCAGAACGTTTCATCATGGTGCTTTGAAATTTTAAAATTAGTTTTCCTGAACTAAAAATGAGTTTAGGTAATAACAAAATAAAATGTTTTAAAAAACCCACAATCAAGTAGATAAGAAATATTTGAAGATATTAAATAAAGCATTTCAACTAACTTGAGCTATTTACCTCATTTTTGGTTGTGAAGACTCTTTGAGATTTTCATACTGCATTCCTTTCTTGAATAAAAACATTTCACACTTCAAAAATAACACCCCAAAAAATTCCTTTCTACTCTAAATGAAAATCCATACTTCAGAGAACAATCTTGTAGCTCTGTCTCCTTGGCCTGGTGAAGGACTACCAAAACACTCTAGGAAGCTTCATTGTACTGCAGTGTTCTGAACAGTTCAGCTTTCCCTGACTCTCATTGTTCTGCCTACACCATGTAGAGCTCTCCAGTTTCTTTGTATGTCTACTTTACAAAAGAAATTATAAAAAATACTATTTTTATGGTTTGAGTATTCTTCAGTCAACAGAGGTTACAATAACTATTTTTTTTTTAACACGAAAGCTGAGAAAAAGGCCTGACCTTGCTGCTCCACAGCTCTGGAAACAATTGATCTGCTAGTTCTTTCTGAAAGGATGCAGCTTGCTGAAGCAAATGCAATATGCCAAGGCTTAGAAGTACAATTGACTAGTACATATACCACCTGTATGAGTACCTCAGTGGACCCTGTCCTTCTGATGATTAATTTATTTGGCTTGTGAACATGGTAATGAAGATGTTAAGTAAGGATAAGCATTACATGGTGAAAAACAACAGGCTCACAGAGATAAAAATATATCCATCAATGTATATGTGATACTGCAAGCTGCCTTGAACCCGCTTTGTGAAGTTAATTCAAAATAATAAATGCAGCATTTACAGTAATTATTAATCTTAGAAAGATCACTAGAAGTAGTACTTAGGAAGAGTTTTCTTGTATCAGAGAGTCAAGAGTCACTGGGGTATTTCTTCACATGGAGTGTTTTTTTCTGGGATGATCTGGAAAGGTTATTTAATAAACATCCTGCTAGCGCACTGACAATGGCCACAGTGTCTTTTGATCTCTTCCTGTGGAAAATTTTAGCTAAGACTTTAATTACAGAGCTATGTTTTTAACGGAATGCAGAAATATTTCATGCCCCATGAGATGTATAAATTGAGTGTGGCACAGACGATACTGTGGAACTTTCAAACTTGGTGTGATTGCTGAGAATTACAAATAATTAGATCTGACGATGCAGGAGACTATTTCCAGACCTATATTCCTGTGCACTTTCTCTTTTGTTCTGTACGTTCTCACATGTCTTACTTTTGTGGAAGAGGTGGCTCCTCATACAGTACTCAGTTTTAGGGCTGAACCATTCATCAATGAAGGAGGTCTTCATTACTACTATCACAGCTGCTGCTTCTTTTTTTTTTCTTTTTCCTGCAGTCCACAGGGACAGATTTCACAGCCATGAAAATTGAATCAGTAGCAGTTGATTCAGGACATTCAAATTTGATTCTCCAAAATGTTGAACAGGCTAGCCCTTATCCAGCAATTTATATAAAAAACTGCTTAACCTCAAACATATTAATAATTACAGACTTCAAAGAAAGCTTTACTTTGAGTATGAAGATAAACTATGGATAATTTACTTTAGTGAGAGCTACATAATCTAGTGAGAATATGCTTGTTGCACAACAAAACCCTGTAACACTCATTTAGTTACTGATCTATAAATCTTTAGTTGATCATGGCAAACCAATCACTAATCTGGTGGATTAATGGAAAGAAAGAAAGAAAGAAAAAAATTATTTACTTAAACAATTAAATCTCAGCCTTGGAATTCAAGACCTACTGGATTTCCTACATCCTGAACTCTGTTAAATTATGTCCTCTGTTTTTTTCAGATTTTCAGTCTTCTGGAAATGAAAAAAAATCTATTTAAAATAGCATGTATATAAATGTAACATACATGTATATGTATATATACACACATAAATATGCTGTATATATATACACATTATATATACATATATATCTGCCATATAAATGTGTGAAGCATATTTACCTGCTACATATGTAGCTCCTTCACCTAATTCTTAGCAAAATAGAAAACTACTGGTCAGATTGCATTTTTACAATTTATTTCTAATTCTTTTTCATTTTGTAACATCTTCCCTAAATACAGATGGGAACTGATAGTATGCTGTGCAGTACAGGATAACTTGGTAAGGTTTTGGTATAGAATATACAAGTATAAGGAAAAATGTGCTGACATTCCAGGGAAGCCTTTGGTGATGTAGCACTTCTTCCAGGGCACATAATTTCTTCCATCCATCAAATTAAAAAAAGTATGTGCTACCTCTACACAAAGAAAGCTTCTGCTACGTCCTAGAGAGAACACCCTGCCAGAAAGGTTTCATCTTTTTTGACCCCTTAACCCAAATCTGTGTGAACTTTGTGCTTTGCAGTTTGTTTGAAAGTGTAGGAAATACTTCAGAGTTCTGATCAGAAACTAGTAAAAGGTGTATATGCATGACTAGAGCAAATGTAATCAGTGTCAGGCAGGATATTTGGTTTGGTGTATTCCCAAAGGCTTGTATCACCATGTAAATTTTCTAGTATAAACAGTATTATTAGATTCCTTAAACATGGAAATTGCTTCTTACCTATGAAATATCTTTGCACATGATTCATGTCATCCTTAAAAGAACTACTGTTGACAGAAATATGTGGAATTTGTAACTGCAAGTTTCATGTTTGGCTCAATTTTAGCATAAAATATATAAGGGAAAAATAACTGTAAACATGTCATAAAAACTATAATGCCTTTAGAGGAGAAAGTCCTCTGGATAAATTTTTGTAATCCTTGAGAACAGAGCAATCCATCCTCTCGAAATGACAGCAATTACTGTATAGTTTCAGAAATGTTCACTTGCAAATGACTTTTGATAAAGTATGTCTCATAATAGACACTCAATAGTTTAGTACTAAATATTCCTTAAAATGCAATTGTAAAAACATCTAATATAATACATTTATTTTTTCTTTTCTTTAACTTTTAAGCCAAATCCTTCAAAAGTCAATACCTTGAAAGTCCTTCACACAAAGCTGATTTCCAAAGAGTCCTGAAACAGTCACATTCTTTTTAGTCAAGTGCTCACAAAGGTCATTATTTCTGCAGACATGAATATATAGCAATGAATTAAAACAACCAACTGTCCTGTTTCAGGTGAAAAATTACTTCCTGGGAATTTTCTTTTAACAATTATAAAAGCTTTGAACAAACTTACTAACTTCAGAAAACACCACTGTCTAATTACATTCTCTCACCTTCTCTGTTAAGCTCCATATATTTTTTTTTCTCTTTCTCCTCCTACTTGTCTTTTACAGAAATAACATATCTCTTCACACCTTTGCCTACTCATTTTTACCACAAGCACAGTTTTTAATAAAATTAGTCATTAAGTACTATACTACAGATCCAAAGAAATCATCACCTTTACCATTCATCAAGAGGCAGTTGTGTGCTGGTCTCTCATCATTATGCCCACCTTGACCTAATTATTTTTAGATTTTTTTCCACTGATTACTCCATAAGTTAACTAATGTTCAGTAGATTTTGAACTCCTCCTAACAAAAATATACATCAGAAATTGTTTTGTTCCATCTTCTCTGACTTTAGACAATTAATTCAGATTAGTTTAGACAGCAGAGATGCACAGCTCTGAATAATTCTTTGAGCAATGATTTTCCCAGTTGTCTGAAGTCCATGTGGTGAGGGGTTACAGGCACATGCTTGCAGTTGTATTGCAGACCAAGACATAGTGTTTGAAGCTGAAAAACTTTTTTGTCTCTGTCTTCCGAATCTGAAATTGTCAGAAAATATTTTTCATAAATGGCAGAGAGTAAATTAATATTTTCTAAGTTTTCCATCCCAAGATCATAACAAAACATTAGGCAATATCCTTCATTCCCTGAATTCTGCAGCTACTGTTTTGTAAAATGTATCAATGTCCTCAACATGAAGTCTTTGAATTTTCTCCACAGCTTCAATGCATGATCAGCTCAGTCTTACCACAGATATTCATGAATTCTTTCCATTCTTTACCTCCACCTCATAGTTTGTGGAACACCACCCACATAAAGACTTACTGAAGTGATAAGACCACTAATTAGATAGTGTGACACACAGATCACATTCCCATATGAGCCTTGGGCAACATTACAATTACTGTGAACTCAGAGATGAATCTGGCAGTATTTCAAGGTGGAACACACAAGTTCATCTGCACTGAATCCCCAGAGACTCTGAACAATTAATAACAGTGATTGTATATATAATCAGTAGCAGAGCAATGTCTTACTTTTCAGTCATCTAAAAACATGACAGAAGCTAAAAGCCACCCTACTGTATCTATGCTATTATTTCCTGGTTGTTCTCCCTCACTGGAAATTATCAAGGCTTTAGGCCCTTATGGGGAATCCTTCAGAGATGCATACTCTCACTAACCATCCTTCCTGCAGCTAAGAATCCCTTGCAGCAAGAAGGGAAACCACTGGGAACCCAACACTACCCTGCCCTACCCTGCCCCAGCCTATATCTCAAGACCTGCACAGTGTCTCAGTGCCAGCTTCTGCCACAGTATCTTCTAACATGGAAATGCTATAAATAGCCAATACAGAGGATGTGGTCACCTGAAGTCAAGCAAGGATGTATCTGCTATTACATCTACTGATACAGTGGAAAAAAAACCCCAAGCTTTAAAACACACAGATTGCTTTTCAATTAAAACTGAGATTATGTGTTTATTATAAATCTGTGAAAACATTGTTTTCTGTAACCTGATAAAAAGTTTGTCTTTATGAGCATGGATCTCATGTTAAATTGCACCTACCATTCAACATTTGGAAAAATGGAGTCATTCATCTTTCGATATTTGAATTGTCCACTGTTGTTTTTTTTTAATTTGCCTTTACTTGCACATATATGATATTTATAAATATAAAGGCCACACTTCTTGTAGTTCACATTTTCTGCTACAGAATTCTAAGGAAATAACCTCAATTACCTTCTGAGCATGTCTTAAACTAACATAGTGTTTTTCCAAAAACTTCTCAAAATATTACACAATGACCAGCTAGCAGGAATAATTGGGAGCAGCTGTAATTCAATGAGACATTTTTCTGATGTATTTGTTTTTAACGTATTTCAGTTAATTGAGGCAGAGGAGGATAACTATAAAGTTGTGATTTTGAAATGTGAGAAGTTCTGCACTATCAAATTAAAAATAAAATACAATTTGTATGTTTTATGTAATAGTTCAAAGAATAAGGTAACTTTTCTTTTTATTACTGATATAAGCCTGAAAATCTAATATTGCAATTGTAGGAGATTGAGCTTCTGCTAAAGTTAAAAAAAAAAAATAAAAAAATTGTGATCTGGGAAGTAAAATCTGTGGAATGAGAGTTATCCTAAAATAGTAATTAGAACTTGCCAATCAAAGTCACCTAAACCAAAACAAGGTTTATGAAAGCTAGATGATATCCTTATGTTATGGAGAACACAATTTCCTGCAAGCAATGAACATGGAAGCAGACAGACACTTCAAATGAGCCTTCAAGAGCTGCATTAAATCTACTTCATCAAAACAATACAAACCAAATCATGATCCAATACTTGAAAGAATATGTAAGGCAGTAAAGGCAAAGAGAAGAAAACCCCTTAGCTCAAAGATGGCTTCATAGGCGCAAGGCACAGAACTGCAGCAGCAAACACAAAGAGCCTTGTTCCAAAACATGTTGGTTCTCGACCACTGTCTTGGCAGTATGGTGCCAAAAGCAGTTATGTCATTTGAAAAAAGAAGAAAAAAAGCCTCATGATTTAAAATTTATATTTATATCATTTTGGGTAATTAAAATACAGTCCAGGTTAGCAAAAAATATGAACCTGAGAGAAAATAAATTTAAAAATATGGAATTCGCAGCAGTACTGCAGGGGAAAGTATCTGTATAAATTGAAATGAACAAGTATATCTACTGAAGGAAAAGAAAGCTAAAACAACTGAGGAACAGTCTGAGGTGACTTTCTAGGTGGATATTTTTCTCATCATATTATGGCATAGAGTTAATGGAGACCAAATTTTCACCTTCTTCCTAGGGACAGGATGAGTATTGGAAGAGGTTCATCACTTTGGGAATCAAAGAACAAATAATGCCATGTTTCTATTGAATATAAAATATGCAAATCTGGAGTATTTTCTGAGAGAAGAGTAAGGCTATTTTTTCCTAATGTAAGAAATACATTGGATATAAGCTCGTAGCCACCCTTCAAAAAATACCATGTACACATGTGTATGTTCAATTCACCTTTTGGGTGCCCCTTGCGATGCTATTGCCATTACAGTCCATAGTCAACATGCTCAAATTTTGAGAGACACTCACATGTGTGCGCCTGCATGTAAATTTCATCATATAGATGTTTCTAAGACCCTTACAAGAAGTATTTGCATGCATGAAAGTGAAAGAAAAGCATGGCCAAAAGATGTGAACATCTATGAAAAGGACAAAAATTATTAGGTGAAATTTATAAATATGTAAATGTAGACTATGTTAGGGTCAAAACTCACACAGCAAAAGACACAAGACTGAAACTATTACCTATATTCACCACTTACAGGATTAATTCTCCTAAAGTCCTGCTTAAAGACTCAGTTCACTGATGAACATTATTCCAAACAGTACACCTGAATAGGAACATTCCTTGAATAGTTTCAGCTAATCAAGCAATCCAGATTTCTCCAAATGATGACCAAACCTCCAGGATTATTTACATTTCCATCTGTACAATTTATCATCTCAGATTTCATATTTGCTTCCTCACATCATTGATGAAATGCTGAAAAAACATTGAGCCCAATACAAATCTGAGCAGTACCTCCCTAGGAAACCCACCATGTGATGATGATTCACCATTGGCAAGGATCTCATATCTGTCAGGCCTGTTTGAAATTATCTATTTCCTTTTAGTCATATTAATGATGATAAATTACATTCTTATTTTTCAGTAGTTTTATCAGATAGCACTTTTTACATTTTTTCACTTTTGTTTCTAGAATAGCAGGAACATCTTTTACCCTTTTGAATTACTGATACAAATGGAGTTGATTTTCAACTCTATGGAACATCCCTAGTATTCAAATGTTTAATAAGTTCGACAGTAGCAGATCTTAGCTAGCTCTATTCAAACTCTTTACTCCTGTTATGAACATCAGCAGTGGTATCAGCTCTTTTTCTATGAGCAGGCTAGAAAGTTCTTCTTAGTTCTTATGTAACTCCTATACATCAGCCTTTCCAAGGGGATAGGAATAGCTGTTGAACATTTCCTGAGACATTATCTTCATTTTAGCTATCTCCAATTTCATAATGGCCCATTCCATTAGTAGAATCTCCATTGTTCCCAATGTAATTTTGAAAAAACTAAATTTCTATTAGCCTTTTTACTGGCAGACATGGCTTTTCTGCAATTCCTATTTTAGTAACAATTTTCTATGCTGAAGATTGAAGCTCATTTTTCTCTCTCTTTTGCTTTTCTTGGATTTCAAAGACTGTTTCTCTATTTCTGTTATCTTCATTGTATCACTGATAAAGGGTGAGCTTCTAAGAAAATAAGTTTCTTACCTGATACAGAATCAAAACTCTGAAGAATTTCTGATAATTCTCTAGACTTAATCAAAATCCTTATTTTTGAATAATTCTTTCCTCAAAGAAGCCAAATTATTACACTTCAAGTTCAGTCAAGTTTATCCACTATAATAATGTTCAAAATATTGTTGTTCCATGGTGAATTCATGCTACTGCATTTGATTTTAAAACCTCTATCAGTGCTTAGAGTTTCTCGCTCCACACATTCTCTTACATTTGCTTTAACAAGTAATTAAAGTTTTTCCCCTACACACTTTATAGTCAGATGTTTTCCGTTTTTATTAAATGGTCTTTAATAGATTCCCTTTTGTGCCTGCATTTGTTATGGCGTTCTCTATACTGTGCTAGAGGTACAACAGTGGCTTATGTGAATTTAAGCAGTAATTCAAGTGGCAAGCAGAGGAAAAGAGGTTGTGTGCTGAACTCAGTGGACATTCTCAAAAGTCTCTATTACCAAAAGTTCTGTTATGATACCACAGCTTTCAGACACAGATGACTAAAATTCAGCATCAGAATAAGGGATGTAAAATATTCCAAACAGCAACGAGATGATTTTCTTGAAGGCACTGATAAGTAACAGAGGGGTTTATTTTTTTCAGGTGCCTGACTATGGGTTATGCTTGTTTTTTTTAAATATTATATTAAAAAATTTAAGGGAGCATTATTAAGACATTCATTTCAAGACTCTAAAATTTGACATAGGCTTGTAAATATTTCATGTTGTTTTCCAAGTGAAAATTAAAATTCATCATTTTGATGGACTGGAAATCCCACATCATCCTACACATGGTCCCACATCCTTCTCAAAAGCATTGACTTTGGCAGGTTTTTGACCTCAGCTGTAATGATTTGTGTCCCTTAATGGAGGGAGAATTTACTCCTATGGAGTGCTGCAGAAATTTTAAGGGGAAAAATATCTGTACTGAGAAAAGAGGTAAATATGGTTTTAGTTGGGTAATGCCCCTTCCTTACATCTGTGAGGTGGAGATAGTTGTTCCATATTTTAAAATACATTTTCAGTACAGTTGAGGAAGCTTTATCACAGCTTGCATCTATCCAATGGTTATTTTTCATTAATTTTAAATGCAACTGAAATAACAAAATTTGTGCAGAATACTAACTCACAAGAACTATATTCCTTTTCAGCCAGAGAAAAGCAAGAAAAAAAGTTTGGTGTCACTTCAAAGGCTGTAAAACTAATCTACAACAAGTGTAAGGAGACTTAGACACTATTAACAGATCTTCTACAAAAGCAGACTATACTGATGTTCATTATAATTTTATTTCTCGTTTCAATTCTTAAGGCATCTTTCTGAGAGCTCCTACTGAGGTAAGAACTTGTTCATCACTTGCAGGACAGTACAGATTTTTATTCTTTCTTCACCTGTTGGCCTATGCCAGAAATTATAATCTCATGTAAAGTCAATTATTATTTTTCGTTTAATAAAAGTGGACATTGTACACAGTTTTCTTTTTACATGTTTAATAAAAACTGAATGACCTAATCGAAGGTATGGTGAAGGCCCCACACGTGTTTGTTTTCACCTGCTTGATTCCAGTTATCAATTAGATCTCAAAGAAACAGCATGACTTTGGCAAATGTAACACACAATTAAACTGTATGATCTTGTTCTAATGCTTCTGTGCTCTTGCAGACTATTTTATTTCAATTAGTTATTTAGATTTATAAATAAATGGCATGTCTTCTCCTCTCACACCAGGCAATCAGGGAAACAAAATCTGAGCTTAATTATGGCGTGCTTTCCTCCATCTGCAAACTCTTCTAATCATTCCCATTCCAAACTCTGTTGCTATGAGGATATGGGTAACAAGAAAGATTAGTTTTGTTGTCATATTCTGGACATTTTCTCAGCCTTTGATTATAGATCCTTGTAAGCATAATAAAGATTGCAGCTGTTGAAAAAGGCTGACTTCATACTGAGAATTACCAACAATTATAAACTTCCGTACTTCACATTGTAATAATTATTATACAAATTCTACTTATGTCATTTGATGTCAGAGAAGGGTGAGACCCATGCTGTGGTTTAGTAAAAAACAGTTAAAATGCCAGTTAACCGCGAGATACAAAAGCATAACAAACCAGACTTCTATAGTTCTCCTGCTCATGGAACTACTTATTTAAGCACACAGTCAGCTGACATTCATACAGATTGTGAATTGTTATTGCTATTGATGCAGAACTTTCTTGCTTGCTGGCTTAATCTCAGAAACAACAAAAGAGAGATGCACTGATCCCAAGAAAACTCATCCAGAAACAATACAACTTCTTTCATGTGATACAAAGACCAAGGCTGTAAACTCAGCAGCCCTAATTTGCTCCTGGAGAATAATCCCAGTGCCTCAGGATTGCATTTTGAAGCACCCCAGTTCCAGGAGAGCTTTAGATGGGCTCAGCAGTGTGTGAATGGCAGGATGTGAGCCAGGTTAAAGCCCAGCACCCAAGTTACCCAGGGATATGATCAAAAAACATCCAATGTACCTGGAAAAGCCAGTGTTGACTTCTGGAGTTTAGCAAGATTCATAGAGCCCGAAGTATGTTCCAAGTAACTACGAAAAATTTTTCTTGTCAGATTCATAATATTCACAACATTGAGATTTTTACACTAGCCTAGAACTTCCTAGCCACAATTTTCCAGAATAATCCAGAGCTGACAATGGCCAAAATGGCAAAAACAGCAAAGTCCATTACTATGTTTGTTGCTAAATACATATATTAAAGTTACAAGTAGTGATGCGTATTTGCCAAAACTATCACTATTTATTTCTATTCTGTATTTATTATGAAGCAGAAGGAGATGTTACATCCCATATGATGTTAAAGATTCAGTAAAATTTACCATCTGTTGACAAAGAAAGATGTGAAGGAGAATTTGCTAAAATTAATGATTATGGTTAAAGCTGAACAACTTATATCCAAGATCCCCACAGCAACTAGCTGAAAACCTCACTGGGATAGTCTAGGGTTATTCTAAGGACTAGGATACTCTTCCAATGTCAGATATGAGCAAGCAAAAGGGTGAATCAGGGACTGCAGGCTGCCAATCATCCCCTGTGGCACCGAAGGGCTCCCGTGCCCAGCTGTACGATAGTTCTCATTTCAGCGATGTGTGAGCAGGGGTTTGCAGTACAGACTGCCCCTCAAAGCATTCTGCATGGACTTGTGATGAGAACAATCAGGAGGGAGAATGACCTGAATGAATGGTTGGGGCCACTTTAGCCCCTGGTAAATCATCACCAGACAATTTTAAAAAGGACTGGAGAGCAGTAATGCTGTTCTGGCATTCATGTAGTATTTAATTTATCAAAACTCATTTTCCAGGGATTTAGTGAGTTCCTTAAATACATTAGGAAAAAAATCCCTTCTTTTTCTCAGCAACACAGAGCTGAGAGACGCATTCAGGAGAGACTTTTCTTAGGATTTAGACTATTGGTCAACAGAGAAGTTTACCTAGAGAGGTCAACAGGACAGGTCAATCAGCTTTCTTTGCTGCTGAACAGCCCATTTTCTTACCAAGTATGAAAGAATTCAGCTCAAATCTGTGTCACTAGATTTGGAAAGTGTAAACTTCTGTTACTGTTTGCAACAGATCAGCCAGGACAACCCACATGCCACTGATTAGTCTCCCGACATTTGGAATGACTTTCACTAACTGAAGTATTTGGATTATAGGGAGATAAGTATGTGACACAACAGCCTTTGACATACAGAAAGTCACACTAGTTGATTAAATGGAATTCTTTGGCAAGCAGATCTGCTGAACACTCTGACTTGCATATTTTCTGCTTACAGGAACAGACACAGACTTGACCCAGCTGGGATGGATTCCTGAGCTCAGATGAAGAATGAGTGTTCCTTGAACAAATTTCACAGGCCACTAGATCACTAACAGCAGATATTCAAGAGATAATCTAATTCAACAGATAAGCTTTATTCTGTAAAAGTAGGCATATTAAGAAGAATTAATCTGACTGAAAATAGGTAAAAATTTTAGATGCTGTAGAAATTGGAGTTATCCACAGTTGACTGGCTGAGAGACTGTAGTTGTAGCCAGAAACAATAGAGATTTTAAAATTAAAAATGTGTTTGGACACATGAATATCAATAGTTATCAAAAGTCCTTTTAACAGTCATAAACTGTTTGAGCTTTTAAATCTTCCTAGTTTCTTGTCAGGAAAGAGATGAGATTTTCTTTATGCTAGAAATAAAAAAGCTGTAAACATCCTCAACATCAGTTTCTATTTCCCTTAGTTTGGAGTTTCATATTGAAAATCAAAAGGCTAAATTTAGAAGATGAAATCCATGCATTGAAAAACTGCAATGGGCTGCCTAAATTCAATTAGTTGGGGAATAGACCTGGTTTAAAATATTGATATAAATCAATCAGACATCAAAGGACATGGAATTAAACTGGACTGATACAGTCAAAACAAGAAATCAAGCATTTTGGGGGGGTTCTTGGCATGGATTTATTTCTGCTCATAGAGCCAAAATTGTTTTGTGAAAATATGGTAATGCCATAATAATAGGCTGGATTAGATCAAAAGAGCAATGCCTTTCTTTCCAAGGATATAATGTGTCCCTACAAGCAATCATTCCCCAATGCTCCTGAAAGTTTAGAGTACTGAGTTAGTGACAAGGCAACAAAAGGAACCCTCCAGCAGTAAGTTATGATCCCTCTGTTTTTCTGATTAGCTACTCTAACAAATTGCCCTGAGAAATACAACTTTTACATATGATAGAGCAAAAGCACAGTAGGATAAACTCTGAGAGCAACAGAACCAGGAGGTTTAGTTAACATTGGTCATAATCAGTAAAAAAACTGAGGCCAAAAACTTGCAGGTCCTGTCATGCTGCTGCAGAAGATGAAGAGTATAACAGTGTAGGGGGTCAATAAAGAAGACATAAGGAAGCCCATGCATCTGTATCTGTATCTGTATTTTGTTTCTTCCTTTCCACTTACAGGAGAGAGGACAGATAAGTAAGTCCAGCCTGACAAGTCCCCAGGAAGACCATTAGCTACTTTTCCACAGCTTTGTCTGTGGGTTTGTGAGCAGGTAGGGAAAGTGCACTTTATTTCCCCTTGTGCTTCCATTCCTCATACCTCTTCCTCTCAAATTTGCTGCATGGCAAATTTTCTACCTCTCTGGTGTTCTCAAAAGAGACTTCCTTCCTTCTTTGGTATATTTGGATTTTGAAGGAGAGAATTGCCCCTCCTTTTAATTTTCTTTTTCCCCTTTCTGCTTTCTGCCTTTAATGTTGTTTCCATTAAGACCCATAGGCTTTGTGGTGTTTCTGTGGGGTTTCTGTAGTGCTACCAGCCCAAAGACCAAGCAATATCTTTGTAATCTGTGCCTCAGAGTTGTGTAAATAAGAGTTTAAGCCTGCAAATGAAAAGGGGGTGATCCTGTTGATTCAAGTGGTCCATATTAGCATACCATACGTAATACAAATAGACCTAGCATAAAATCATTTGTCCTAGCCACTATATACATTAGCATTTTTCTCTTTTTTTTTGTTTTGTTTTGGTTTGTTTTTCTTGTCTGAAAACAAAGTATTTGTCAAAGGAAAAATACCATTCATCTAAATTGTGATTATGGAAAATAGTTTCACATCTGATATGATGGTCAACCTTTCTATTAAAATATTAATTAGGAAATGATAGCAGTAAAATTTCAGATGTGTTTTAAATATTTAATTTATGCATTTCACATCCCCTAAATCATAGTTTACTTTGTAAATATTTGCTAATCTAACAAAACATGTACTACCAGCCTCAGGTCACAACTCGTGCAGATAGCAAAGAGGACTTCGTGCTATTTTATGATGTGACGTCTCCATTTAATTAACTCCTTTAAACTATTAATATCAGACTTTTTTTCCCCTAGCTCCGTGTTTTTGCTTGTGTGACTAAAAAGCTCTGTGTACCATTCAGCCAGCACAGGTTGGCTTCCTCCCTCTCTCATAGCAACAAAATCCTGGCTACCTCTGAAGTGGATATGCTAAATGGGAGAGATTTCACATCATCTCTTGTCTTTCTAGCTCACATGCAAAAAATGTCACAGTTTTGCTCAGGTGTTTTTCCGCAACCATTTTGCATGTGATATTAATCAGTTTGCTATCGATGACCACATCTATATTTTGTGGTAACAAAAAGATATCAATAACATAATTAGTCTGTTTCATGATGCATGGTATAGACAGACATTCTTAATAAATATATAAAGAGCATGAACATTTACAAATCTACTTGCTGTTCTTGTTTAAATAGGAAAGCTGTGTTCTTCTCTGGATGCTTCACTTAGAAAAATACCTGTGATTAGCAATCTCTTGCACCAATACATTAAGCATTTGTGTTGAACATTGTAGCCTATTTTTTCTGACAGAATTTATACTTTTGCTAACACAGGGTTCAATCCTTGTCCAGTCCTGTAACCCTGATTCAAATCCCTTCATGGGAATAATATCACTAATTTCAGTAAATCTATTTGCATTTGTGCTGTTCAATATCCTGTCAGCTCACCGAGTCAGATCATTAGCAAAGATACACAAATGTATTCAGCCTAAGCAACTTGCATTTCCCTGTTTCTAAATAAATGGGCTCATCCTGCAGTATAAACAGCACTTACTTTCCTCGAAACTTTAAAGGAATGAACATGCTCAAGATAAATCTCTTTATAATGACATCTGTTATTTTTCCATTATCCATTACTAATTTTTGTTAGAGAATGTTTTGTTGCTTAGTTCACTAGTAAAAAAGGATTGTTTTTACAAGGCACAAAGGGAATATCTCCAGACCAGTTCCATGAGCTTCGAAGCTCCTTTCACTTCTAATGAAGCACCATTACTTAGCAATCATAGAGCATTTGCTAGCCCTCAGTAGCCCTTACTCCATGAGACTATTTATGACAGCAGAACTAAAAGTGAATATAAGCATCTGCAGAGTGACAGCTTTGACAAGAGGTTCTGTGAACAGTATTGATAACACAACACCTTGCTCCTCAGAGCAAAGGCAGGCAATGTGCTGCACTGCTGACCAAGCTGCTGTGTTAATAATGCAAGAATGATTGAAGTTAGAGGGATTTTTGACCTAATGGTAAAAGGAAAAACTAAATACCAGTTTGGTGTAGTAATACTGCCTAAATCCATTTACCCCCATTTACATTCATCTACATTACTGTAGTGATTTTTCTCTCCTTTTATCGAAGCCAAAATTCTGGTTTGATAGTCTTGCTGGAAGGGAAATATGAGAAACAGAAGGTCTGCAGCAGCTGAAGAGAAAAAGAAAGATCAGGACCTTCAGTGTGATTGCAGTGTGCATTGCCTGAATTTTCCTTTCCATCTCCTTGGACAAATAAGAGTGCTTCTAGTCTAGGTTACCATAGTTTCTGGTTTCCTTAGTAACCCTTTTGAGAGCATTCATGTGTTTGTGTCAGTAGGCAAGAGTGTGAGGGGGTCTAAAATGGAATACAAACCTCTCAAATTTAGAGTTAAAAAAATTCAATTTTTCTCCTCAACCTACAAAAGAAAACAAAACATAAACCAAGCAAAGTCTCACTGGAAATCAAGTGAAATAACTACGACTGGGTATGATTTAAATCATGATGTGATGAAAGGATGAGTTTGTTCTCAAGTCAGAGAAATCTTCAGGGTAGACCTGGAATCTGAACAGAAGAAATGCAGTTACTGTTATTGGGACAGGAATTTGGAACTATGAACTCTCACTTGCAAGGATGATTCCTTTCTAGAGTTTTGTTGCATGGTAGTTACAAAGAAAGCAGTTATCCTCTTGAGGCATAATGTTAGCAAACAAAAACATGGCCAGTGAGACTTAGGTGTAACTAAAAATTTATGTGTAAGTAAAAAGACTCTTTGTGTAAGTAAAATGGAAATGCTTTAATAAGAATATAACCAGAAATATTTTGTACAGCATTTCCTCCACACTTCATGCAATAAACACTAAATACAAAACCAATATGTTTTATGAGCTAATGGCTTGATCTTGCTTTTTTTTCTTCATCTGAAATATTTGATATGATACTTAAGAGATTTTAAATTTCTCTTTAAATATAGAAATTTATTTATGTTTAAAGAAGACTACTTTTTACTAGTAACCTTCAATGATCTTTATTATTGTACATCTGTCCTAAAACTTCTCAGTAGATTTGTTCTATTGCTCTTGCTCTTGAAGAGCCCTTCTGTGTTTGGGAGCTGTGCAGACACTGAAGTAAGGCAGGTCTTGGCTAAGCACGATAAATAATGAATAATGAATATAAGAAAACACAATTTTACTGTGAGGGTGGTTGAATTGGGGAACAGGTTGCACAGAGAGGCTGCAGGGTTTCCATTCTTGGAGATATTCAAAACTCAACTGGCCTCAGAGTGGGAAAATCTGTTCTGAGGAAGGGAGTGGCATTAGATCTCCAGAAGTCCTTTCCAATTTCTGCTCTTCTGTGACTCCAAGATTCTCTGAAGTTTGTAATGACTGGGGAACTGCCTACATGCATACTACTGAGAGATCTAGAAAAAGTCTGTGGTTCACGTGAGGAAGAACATGCTGTTTCACAAATTTAATAGTTTTCTAAATATTTATTTAATAAATATAGTAATTGAGAACTTTAAGTATAAGTGACTTTGAGGGTAAAAAAAGGGAAGGAAGGAAGGAAGGAAGGAAGGAAGGAAGGAAGGAAGGAAGGAAGGAAGGAAGGAAGGAAGGAAGGAAGGAAGGAACGAATATATATAGATATAAAAACATATATATATAACTATAGCATTGGTATTAAGTAGATCAAATGTCCTAAAAACAAGTTTGGTAATTATAGGATTTTACATCATAGGAATTTGGGAAATTTAGCAAAATCTGAAGCTAGAGTTGGAAGGATTTCATTTTATATGGGAGAAAGATAGAAAACAAGCACATAGACAAGAGTGATATAGAAAATGGAATAGTTTTAGAAAGACAAGAGCATAAATATTTATCATTATTTTGTTCATATTTTTATTCTTGTCCCTAAACTGTCATTCCTTTGTGCTGTTGATGGCTTGCTGTGTTTTTGAAGGCAGTTATGGAAAAGCTGCTGTTACTACTTTTCTAATTTTTGGCTCCTGTGCCAATGTTTTTTAACTTATAGTAACAGATTGCAAAATACATTTGTTGATATTTGTCTAACCGATTTTCTAAAACAAAAAATTAAAAAGGAATTACATAGGTCAGCAATGAATAGTTTAAGTTTTTTTCTATGAGTTTCTTTGAAAGGAAATTGAAGTTTTTATATATTGTTTGTGGAAGAAGCATCACTAACAGCCTTGCTCTATATGCAATACATTACATATACATCTTGAATCAGATAACCAGTTTCAGTAATTTGCTCCTAATGAGCTATTTGCTACACTTCAGAGGTGATTTATTGATTGGCTTTGACTGATTATTGATTATCAGTAGGAGCTCTGCCCTTTGGTAGATATTGGCCAGTTTATTGTCCTCAAAATGTGTCTGATCCTATCTTTGTTCAGCATTTCATTGCCTTGGATCTTGCAGAATATTTACTTCAGCACAAAGAGAAGAACCAGAACAGAAATGTTTTGTACTTGTTTTGTACCTATTATTCCCATCAAGAAACAGTCAGGGCCTTTGCCTTCAGATAAATACCACTAAAAGCACATGGGATTACAGAGCACCACTTAAAGGTCTGACTCAAACCTCAGTAAAATCTGAGGGAATCTTTCTATTTAATTTCATACACTTCAGATCAGATTCTGAATAGCCCTGGTTTTATACTAGAGTCAAAGACATCTTTTTCTTCTAAGAGGCTGAAGTGACTCCCTAGTGACTTCTAATGCTGTTTTCAAAAAGTAGAAAACTGTCAAGAGGAGACTGCATAATAACAAAGAAACAATTGAAAATACCATTGCCACACTTTACTTCTTAGCTGCTGACCACAGAATTTAAGATTCAGCTCAACTGAAAAAAAAATCAAAACTCAAAATAAAAAACCTACAGGAAGGACTGTAGCTTGTATGTGTCAGCTATTATTACAGCTTATAATTTGGGTATCATTCTTGGTTTGCAGACTGAAAATCCTCAGGTGTTAAGTAGAATTCTTCCACCATAAAATAGTAGTATAACACATTAGTGCTACAGTTAAGACTAATATTTTTATAAAGACACATATTATTCCATATTAATAAATTTTCTTCTTGGTAAAGTGGGTCCCTTTGAGATGTTGATGTTTAATATTCAATAAGAGGAAAAAAACAAGTGTTACGGTTTTCTTTCATCTTCTCATTCCTTCTTTTACTACTGCATTCTAGTTTCGTATTAAAAAAATAATGAGCATTCCTACAATAGACAAAAAAAATCACTGAAGCTCAGTTCACTTATTAGCAATCAGCTGTCATAATAAAAATAAGTCTCTAACTCAGCAGCATGCATAAATATGATAGTAAGAAGTCATGGATTGGATCACATACTCATTACAATGCCATATATTGTTATCATATTTTTTCCATCTGATAGTGTTTAATAGCTCATATAATCCAGATCACACTTCACTTTCTTGCTGCAAGTGAAGTGTCCCCCCACCACAATAAAGAGACAGTAACGGCACACTGGGTGACAACCTCAATATGAGGCTTGAGTGCCTGAACATACAGGGTGCTACCCCAAAACAGAGTTTAGGTAAAATGAACAGGACACTTTTCATTAACACTGCCTGGTATTGAAACTTGATCAAAAAGATATTACATTGCAAGGAAAAAGAGCTTAGGGGATAGTGGGTTTTTATACATGATGGGTACTTTTAAGTCATTCTTGAGTGCTAGGTACAAGTACAGGGATAATCTTCAGCTACGAAATTAAAGCAGCAAGGCTGCATGACCCCACTTTCAGCAGAGGCTGTCTAGTAAGATTGTTGGAGAATCAGTTAAAAAGGTGTCTTATTCTGATTAGACTACTTTTTTCTAGTAACTTTGTACTTTGTTCAGATTCAGAGGCAAAGAAATTCATGTTCCTTATTTTGACCCCCAGTCACTGGCTTTGTGTACTTTTCTTTTAGAATGAGAAGCACTGAATTTCCAAGGTACTATTAAATAGATGCATTGTCAGTAACGCTATGAAAACCCCTACTCTTATACAGTTAATTAGTCTTGTTACATTAATTGAAAACCATTCAGAACTCAGAAGTGAATGGAGGGCGCTCTGGGAAAGCAGCCAAGCGGGGATTTAGAGAGCGATGCAGGCTGGACGTGCCTCTCTCTCCACAGCCCGCGGCGGGCAGGGGACGGAGCCTGCCCCGGGCACTGCATCCGCCTACGCTCCTATTCAAAATGCTGCTGACGAGCCACCTATTTATTTCAAGTAATCACATTAGCAGTGGTTATAGTAATGAAAAAGGTGGAAAGGGAAAGCCTTGTAAAGACTTTTAGCAATTAAGAAGCAAGGAAGGTATCTTCTTGCACTGACCATACTGAGTCATTGATACTGGCTAATTGCTCTACAGAAAATAGCTGTGCCACCTTGCAGGTGTTTGCAATCCTCAGAATACAGTTTTGTCTTTTTGGGTTTGGGGTTGTTTTGGGGGGGTTTTTTGTTGGTTTTTTTTGTTTGTTTTTTTGTTTGTTTGTTTTTTTGTTTTGTTTTTTTTCTGTTATTTCCAGTTTGGTTCTTTGAAAAACAGTATGTTAATAAAATAATGATAGATAGTAAATAAAAAAGGTAGATCAAATATTCCGTTTACACACAGAAACTGAACTCTGCAGTGCAGAAAACAGAAAAAAAAAACAGGACTAGGATGGAAACAATTTTAAGAGCTGGATGACTCAATGTGAAGACAATGAAGACATGCTCAGCTCTTTCTGAGCTCCAACTATAGAAGAAAACATAAAATACAGTAACAATGTGCCTTACGATGGATTTTTCTTACTGAAAGGCAAAAACTTAGAAAACCAGAAAATTAGGAATTATATGTACACTTGTATTTTAGTTTCTAGAAAACTGAATTACAGTGCATTTATCTTCAGGAAAATAAAAGTTTTTGTAGTGGAATACCCTTGGTCACTCCCACCCAGCAGCTCTGTCACTCCTCTTTTCAACAATCCAGGTTGACAATAAGACAGAAGCATTCTCGGTCCAGCAGAAAGACAGGGACATTGCTAAACAGTTTGCAACATGGGCAAAAACTACTTGACTTGGGAAAAATTAATTTATTTTAATACCAATTAACATAGACTTGGTTAGAGAAACAGAGACAAAAACTTAAACAACCACCCCATCTTTCTAAATATGTTCATCTAGAGGCTCCCCATTCGTGGCTAAGGGACTCAGCTGTGGGCTGCTATGAGCCTGTTGGAGACAGATTGGATGGGTTGTGTCTTCCTCACAGAGGCACTTTGTCAAGCAAACCCAACACAGAGTTTGGTTCAAAAACACAACTAAATTTAAATATGGAAGAGCATTGTCTGTCATAAGGAAAGTCTCTTGTTTTACCTTTGGAGGTAATAACAAAATGCTCCCAGTTTGTTCCAAGCCTGGAGGAGGTGACTGAGGGGAGACCTCATTACCGTCTGCAACTTCCTCCTGAGGGGAAGAGAAGGGGCAGACATTGATCTCTTCACTGTGGTAACACGACCAAAGGGAATGGCATGGAGCTGAGCTGGGAAATGTTTAAGTTAGATGTTACATAATTTTTCACCCAGAGGGTGGCTGGAACAGGGAAGTGGTCACAGCACCAATCCTGACAAGAGTTCAAGAAGAATTTGGGCAATGCACATGGTGTGATTCTTGGAGCTGTCCTGTGCAGGGCTGAGTTTGGTGATCCTTGTAGGTCCCTTCCAACTCAGGATAGTCCATGATTCAATGATTTATAAAGATTTGTATATTTTTTATATTCTTGTGATATAAGCTTATCCAAATGAAATCCAATTTTCAATTGAAAGTTAGTAGCAGAACTTGATTTTCTGACAAATACAAAGCTCTTCAAAAAGTCAGATCATTTGCTTTCTGGAATATGTTGACAAATTGATGGAAAAGATTTAACTCTTTTGGGAAATAATGCTTTGAAACAGAGAAAGGTGTTGATAGTCTTATAGAAAAATACACATCTGAAGGCTCTCTTCTTTCTATCATACTGTGGTTGGACCAGTAAATGTATCTTTCTTAAAAATACTGCCTTTTAAAGTGACTGCAGAGTTCATTCCCATGTCCTGAATACCACCAAGTTTGTAAGATATTTTAGTAATCAGGACTGTCTTTAAATGCTGCAATTCATTGCTATAATATATTTTTTTCTGTTTTCCTCTCCTTTTTCCTCCCATATGTACATCATAAATTACCCTTGTTCCAGATATGTATTAGAGACATCCTTATTCAGCCATATACATTGTCTTTGACTTTTTCCTGCTTTGACTTTTTTTTTTTTAACTACAGATCATTTTGTGACATGAGCTCTTTTTGCAATAATAGAAAAAAATGAAGAGCAGGGCATGCATTTTTCAAAAATTGATGCTTGAATTATTAAATACATCCCTATTCCCAGGTACAGTGACAGTCAAGTAGAAAATGGAAGCTGTCTATAATTTAATCATAGTACATACAATAATAATTAGTTGTCATTAGGACCTGATTTTCACTGTGGTGTACAAACAGAGAAATGCCGAATTCGCAAAAGTGAGGTGTTGTGTGACTTGCAGTGCAGGACTGAGTAATTTTTTGTGTAAAACTGAACTTTTTATTTATTTCTAGTGATATGACGTCACTCTAACTTTTAATTGCACACAGTGAATACATGACACTAACAGATGTTATAATTTAAAGACTCCATAGCTTACAAATAATTTATTTTTCATGCAAATCATAAGAGTGGGCATATTCTAGAAAAGGAATCAGAGACCATGTTCTTATTTCTAAGTGATTCCTGTTTAAATTGTGTGTTCGTGCTACTATTTTGAAATTAAGTTCCACAGTCTCAGCTCTCTAATGATAGAAATTTGTTTATTACGACAGATCTTTAAACAGCACTCAGGCACATATTGAAACAGATTGATAATGCCAACTGGATACAAAGTGGGAGTGTTAAATTCTGCTGCCAGTTTCAGATGCTTTGAAACACTTTGGGAGTAGCGTTCTGGTGGCTCCAGCATGAAGACTGTGCTAAGCACTGTACACATAAATAACAAAAGGTGCCTATCTTTACCAGCCTACATCCAATGCAGAAAAAGAGTCATGTTGTGCAGATCAATACTCAAGTGACACAGGGCAAAGGTCATAAACACAATGACATGAAGATATGAAAAATTCAAAGTCTAATTATCATGGCTATGCAACTGAAGGACTGGCAGGAAAGATGTCCATAGTCTGTTGAAGGACAAGTGAAAGTCTGCTTGTGGCACTGTGTGCATGCAGCCTGGAAAATGCCAGAAATAGCTCTCAAACATATATAGCTTGTACTGAACATGTGGTGCTACTAATGACAACATTTTGTGTACATGTTTTGCATGTTAATAAATGAATTAACCATTTTTAAAGGCACGTGGTGGAAATTATATATATGTATAGGGTTTTGTTTAAGGTACTGATTAGACATCAGTGAAGGAGAGGTGTAAGCTTGATTCAAGTTGCTGGACAACAGACACTGATGCTGGTGATGATTAAGCAGCAGAGCACTCAGTGCTTTTCAGTGGCTGTACAACCTTAATTAAGAAACCCAAGGGGTGAACTAGGAGCTGCTTTAGTCAGTCTTTGTGGCTGGGCAAGGTTGAGCAAATATGGTCCCTGTGAAAGCTAGGATTCAAGACAGACACTGGGACAGGGAGAAGTAGCCTCTGGAAGAGCCCATGAGCCCTGTAGCACCCTGCAGGTCAGGGTACTCACCCACCCTTCACCAAACACATGGAATTTCTATAAGAAAAACCTTAATGTTCTATATTGCATGTTTTGGCAGGCTGGAGCCTTTATTTTTCACAGTTTTCAGAATCAATAGAGTGCCCAAACCTGCACATTGCAAATGGACACTAATTCTCAAAGAAATTAAGAGGTACTACTTCACACGCTAGCAGGGTTTTCCCTTTCAGTTGAAGAACCCTATTCAAGACTATCTGAAAAAATACATGAAAAAACCCTGTCATCCCACTGCTAACAAATCACAACACACTGCTTGCACAGGAGATTAATTGCTGACAATCTCACAGTCAATTTTGCCACAAGTTGCAAACTTTCAGCACAAAAGGATTTTGTAAGGCCTTAGCTCTCAAGCTGATGTCATGAAATGAGACTTGCAGCTTTCATGTAATCTAAAAAAGGATTTCAGGGTGTCATAGCTGCAAGTATATTCTTGAATGCATGACTTGGACATACCTTGTGGGTTTAGAAACCAAAATGTAGACCACTTATCTACAGACCTGCCTACCCTGGTGCCAATGTCATATACCTGAACACCTTTTTCTGTCCCTTACTAGAAAAAACTTTGGTCTGAATTCTTAATAGGACTTTGATCCAGCCCTAAAATAAAGAATTCCTTACTGTTCAGACTAAGCCCACCAAGTCCAGTGTCTAGAAGGAATCAGCACATTCCATTCAAGTCTGCTACAAGATAGGATTTTGTCCCAGGTAAAGAAGATAAATGATTCCATACCTAATCTTTTTTTATTAAATGGATTTTCCACAGTATTCATCTACTGAATCATACATTTAAGCCATGCTACCACAAACTTTTTTAAAAGTTACAATTTTTAAAATTTGCTTCCTTTCTTCTATTATACTTACAAGGGCCATTTATGCTTTTGGTAACGCAGAACTTTTGAACTACCTTTAGTAATAACATAGTTAAACCTGTAGGCAAAACTTGAGCTCTGGACCACCCCAGGCTTCCTCTGCTTGTGAAATATTTACTAGTCAAAGGACAAATTTGCAAGCATTTCACTTCTGAAAAAACCCCAAATATTTCAGGTTATGGTATCAAGAAAAAGCCCCTTCTCTTTCATGTAAAATTTTGTTTTTACACCTGTCATACAGGACTAAATGTAGCCTGATTCTGTGCTCTATCATGATGTATTGCCAGTTTCTGAGTGCAGCAAAAGTGTTTCTAGACTTCAAAGATTCTATGCAAATTCCAGCTGCTAATGGCACTAATTTTTATGTTCAAAAGTGGTATACTGCTTTATGTAGACGTTTAATTTCTATTTGTAGTTACTTAATGTATATTTAGACATTAGATGGCACTTTTAGATGGCACATCTAAATTTTAGGTGGTATACTTAGTCTGTATACCTGTAAAGATTCTTACGAAGAAAAAGGTATGGCCAACTACTCACAGAAAATGTTACTTCTGTTAATCAGCACGTTATGAAAACACAAAAGTCGTTGCTTAAAATCCTAGCCTGCCTATATTTGGTCCTTACAGATTACATCTTTTCAAATAGAATTAGATTTATGGCATTCTTATTACCTACTTCTACATGAAAATGGGGTGTTCTGGAAGCAGGTTGAGGGAAACATGCCTTCCAGTGTTTGGGATAAGACTTCTGCTCATAACCTGTGTGCATGCAAACACTTTTAGGCCGGGCACAAAATGAACTCATAAGCACAGACTGCTTTGCACATGAAAAGGCAACTTTTTCCACGGTCACTGGAAACTGAACACATTGTATGTTAAGTTAGCAGAACCCTCCCATGAGTCCCAGAGAGTGGCAGTAACAGAAGAGAAAATCTGTGAATCCAGTATGTTAAACCCCAACACAGTATTAACATTTAAGGGCACCTCATCTCACTGTTCACTGCAGGAAAGGAATCATCCCTTTCATACCTTTAGTCTGACACCAGAAGTGTTACAAACTCATGAAAGGTTAGAGTCCCTACTTCAGTGACCCATATCATCTTGATTCAGCTTAGATGTTCCCTGTGTGAAGCATTTACACTGAAACTCCTACCCTGCCCAGATGTTGCCCAGTCACATCTTTTCAGACCCAGCCAGCATAACCTTGCAGATCTATCTCAGTACCAGTTCTATGCTTTATTTCTAAAAAGTTTGGGCCATGTGGAAAAGTCTGGCTGTTGTTATGTTCATAGAAAAAGAGGATAGAAGAAAAGTTGTCACTACTACATTCCATAATAAACATCTCACTTTTTGGCTTCCAGTTGTCTGTAGTAAGACTTTACAACACCTTGAATAGAGAATGACCTCCCAGAGAACTTTTGTTACTCTGTAAACACTGAACCAGAAAAACTTTTATAGTCATTCCAAGTTCATGCCTCTGTTAAATGTCCTTACACCCTTCTGAAGCATAGTGTTTTCTCCAAAACTGTATTCAGAGCAGGGAAGAGTATTTGGAAAACCAGTATCATCTGATACCTTATAATCTATATTTTCTATAAACTAACAATCAACACCTTAAACATATGGCAATTCAAAGTCAAAATCTTGATAGATATTTGGAATACCGAATCCTTTTCCTCAGCAATGTGGAATCCACTAGTGCAAAATAACAGCTTTGACACTTGTAGAACACACACCATTTTCATCGTGCCTAAAAGGCAATATGTAGAGCAAACAGGATAAATCTTAGAAGCTTAGAAAACAAAAAGAAAATTCAGAAAAAAGAAACAAGTTCAAAAGCTGGTTGATTGTACTTTATCTTCAAGAGCCCAACTTGAAATCAATCAAGTATTTTTGATTTTTGGGAAGCCCCAAACTCATTTTCCAAAGCCTAGCTCTGTAGAACGAGGCATATGGGGACTTCCTTGTCCATTCAAATTCCTTTGAAAAGTATTGGCCAAAGTTGGTTTGAGTTTTCTTAGCTCTTCAACTAAGCTGGCAAGTTGTCAGTTGCGCTTCTGAAGGGATACATTGTAGGATGATTTGAGATTGACATTCTCGAAAGCCAAATCAGGGTCCAGCAATGAATTATATAAAACTGTTAATCTAGAGCTTGTATAACTAGTGGATAACTATTAACTTGTATAACAGTTACATCATCCTCTTTTACATCCACCTTTTTCTATTTTATGCAACTAAAGAGTGGCATGAAAAGACCATCAAACAGGTACAGGACAAGTAATAATAAAAGGTTTTATAACCATGATTCTGGGAAGAGCGCGTTCCTCACAAAAAAGTTACGCAACTCATTCTTAGAAGTGACAATAAAATCTTTATTCCTCTCATTTCTCACCCTTTCCCATCCACACGCACACAGGCACAATTTTTAATGCTATCTGTTGGAAAAACATACGTAATTACATTTTCAGAATTGAAGCCTGTTTGTCATTCACCTAGCTTATTCACTATTCTGTATCTGTGTGAGGCTTTTCACATAGATAAACATATGTAAATTCCTTCTTTATCCTACCCATTTTTTAGGTATCAGAAAAACCAGTTTCAAAGTATTTTAGGTCAGGTATGGAAAGATTCACTGCTAAGTCAAGCTGTTCCAAACATACTGTCTTGTAAAATATCATGACTGGAAACTTGCAGATTATTATTTTAGACTACAAGGATTCCAGTCTCTCCCAAAACTTTTAAAGCATTTGCAATAAACCTCCCAGCTAGAGAGTCATCAGTCATATAATCAAAACAAGCATTTTTAGAGATAATCTTTTTAATCTATTTTGAAGCCTTGCATTTCACAACAGAGAGCACAGGATGATCTAGTAAGGCAGAATATAAACAGCCAAACTGAGCCGCAGAATTTGTAGGGATTTCTTGGGTCAGAGCAGGCAAGCAGATTTCTAACTGTCACATACTATCTTCCTCTGTAATAATAAACCATGGTTTCTCTCTTTCACAAAGCACTTCAGATTTACAGGTTAAGTGCTTTTTTGTTTCTCTCCCCACCACCCCTACTCCAAGAGGAAATAAAAGTCACAAAATTAAAAGGGGATTTCTTGATCAGAAAAATGACAAAACCAAAACTGACAGGATACTGTCAGACATTTCCATGGAGCTGACCACAATAGCAGGTACAACTGAACAAAATCCAAATTAGATATTGAGGGATAGTGGTTCTGACATATATCAATTAAAGATACTCCAAGATACTCTTAAGTGAAAGATCTAGGCAAAAAACTAAACTTTTGGGTCAAACCACTTCCTGTTGATAAAAAGTTAGCATGGCATTTAATGTGTGGGAAAAAAAAATTACTGCAGCTGCTTGTTGGAGTTTTTGGAACTGTGTTTTTCAGTCTATGCTACCTGTCACTGGCTGTTGGCAAATATCTGGCTGTAGGTTTGATCCACTGTGTTAATTCCAGTATATATATTCTGTTGTTTATTACATTGATAAAATACTATCGTTTCACAAACTAAAAAGACAAAAGTGCTACCTGGTGCTAAAAATTAACAAAGCTGGAAAAAGCTGAAATAGGATTTCTTAGTCACACTACTAGATTATGTGTGGTACTGGTGAATTCCTGTGAGGTGGCTCATAAATTTGAGACAAAGACTTTGCCTCCTATAAAGTCTGAACGTTGTAGGTGCCGCCTTCTGTAAATATTAATAATGGCTGCAGAGCAAGTGCCACAGGCAAAGGGCACTCAGTCACACAGAGCCAGCCCAACAAAACCCTCCCTACAACAGAGACTATTGCTTTTTCTCAAAGATTCACATAAGATTGTAAATATAAGGAATATTTCTGTACATTCCACAACAACAGGTGGATTAAAGACTGCAGTTACTTCTACATTGCTGTTTTTTGCATTTTGATTTAATTTTTTTTTTTGCAGCATTTGGGAAAGATTTGGTGTGCTTTAGAGCATTTGCAGTGACTGCCCCAACCCAAAGTACATGCCCATCTTCTCTAACCACACTTTAAAAAATACTCTTCAAACGTAAACTGTTTCAAAAGAGAATCATTTAATCACTTCCAAAAATTAAAAATAAATAAATAAATACATAATGGAACTTTTCAATGACTGTAAAAGAAAGCACCCAAAATTCTGCTAACAACCTGACAGTCCAAGCAGGTGCCCAGAAGAGATCCCTTGTGCCTCGCTTCCCTGGGTAATGAGGACACAATGGAGCACAAACCTGCCAGGAACAACCCAGGATCCTTTCCACTTTTTTGCTGCTCTGTCATTTTAAAGCATCCACTGTCTCAAAAGGCAGCTTGAAAGAGGCAGAAATTGCCATGTGTGTGCATGCTCCTTTTGAATCCAGGGCAGATCAGTGATTATTTATCCCGAGCAAAGCAACTGATGGGGGTTTTTTTCAAATTCTAGCAGACAAATCTCCCATCACTGAACCTAGCAGGGCAGGTCACACAGAGCTGGGAGTGGGCACAGGAGTGGAGCAGGCTAGAAACCGGCTGCCTTGGTCACCAGGGGAGAACAATTACTTAATGACAGCAATTTACCTGTTTTATAGTTTGCAGTGCCAAGGAAATATTGCTTGTGACAGTGGAAACAAATCAAGCCTGAACTGGTAATTCAGCACAGAAAACCTGAGCTACTTCTTCTAACACTGAAAATTGTGGAATTTATTTCAGTGCTTGATTAAAGTTTTAGATGCCCAGTGCTAAATAGATTTGCTGGAAAGTTTGGGATACCAGTCCTTTTGAATAACCAGAAGTTACAGATTAAAGTGTCTTTGCTTCTAGCAGTTATTAACTTGATGCTAAATTTTTTCTAATGATTATTCCCTGTGTGCTACTCACCTTCCAACTGTGAGAGTTATTTGTGCTGTTTTCCTAAGCAACTCTGCTAATTCCCTGCTGGAAGATCATGCATAAGCATGGGGCTATCAAAACTGGCTGAAGTCTTTCAGTGCAAAAGGAGAGGACATTAAGAAAGAAAAGGGTTATTGAAACCACTCAAGACTAGATTAATATCTTCACCTTTCTACATTAAATGAGTGCTTTTCAATTTTGTATAATCATATATTGCAATAGGAGTTCAGGAACAGAAAAAAAAATATTACTCTTTTATATTTAAAATTGCTTAAGGAGAAAAGACCGAAAGGGATTTGGTTTAACAGGTAAAGAACTCGCAACAATCATTGGGAATAAGGTCATTGGTGCACAGGAGGGGAAATCTCAGCTATATGTATTTTTTCCTGTTTATGTACAGCTTTAATCATTTCTCCAAGTCAAAGGAAACAAATGAAAATCAAAATGTGAAAAAATCAGCAATTAAACTAGGAGGTTGATTTTTGACTAAAAAATTAATTAGCCCAAAAACTAATATTAAAAGATTTTTACAGTTGGATAACTTTCAGACCAAAAAACACTAGAAATCTATCACTGCTTTCTGACCTACTTTCCATGGTCATGGCTAATTCGATCTTCTTGCCTTTCATATCTCTGTCTCTGCCAACAGATAGATGAACAGTGGAAGAACAGAAGAGGCAGGTTGGGTTAAGAGGACAGATCAAGACAAATCATTGCAAGCAAGAGACTGGAAGATTTCAGAGACCTACTCCCAAAATAAGCAGACAATTTTTCTTATTAGAATGAAGTCAAAAGACGTTATTATCACAAATATAGTATGCCTCATAAATACAAAAAAGTGTTCATGTAAATAACCTATGCCAGCATAAAGTCATGCCTGAAATTATTATACCACTTATATTTCAAATCTAAATGCTACAAGAAGTAAAACAAGGAAATTAAATAAATAGTAGACCTTGAAAAAAAAAGAAACATCAGAAATCAGCAGAGAAATCGAGTACTTCAGACATTTGTTACAAGAACTATTGCTATTTTTGTTTAAGAACCATGTATTTGCTTTGAAACAGAAACAATTATAGGATGTGAAACCGTCTTATAAACCCAGAAACTATACATTTTGTTTCAATTCAACTATTTCACTTGACCTGAACAACATAAAAGAATGCTTTTCAAGCTAATTGAATTTTGTACTTTTTCCCTTAAGAAAATTTTCATATGTCCCAATTTCCAACCTGAGTCCTCCCACATTAATTTTACTCTGATTTTCTAAGTAAATTAGGTTTAGGTAACAGTACTATCAATTGACATCTGTACTCTAGGTCTTCTGATAGCTGCTTTTCATCCCATGACTACATTAAAATACAAGTTTAAATATATGAATTTCTACAAATGTGTCTGCTAATTGAGAGCTGTTTGAAGAAGGCAGACTAAATAGCATGTCCCTATTTAAAGCAAGACAGTGCAACTCCAGCAGTTTCCTGTTTTATAGCCAGCCTCTGCATGAGCTGCTATGTGCCCAGCCAAACATGGAAGTTATTTAGGAGTTAGAAGAAAAAGAGGGGGAGAGGATTGGAGTAATAGCACATCAGCATCATCATGTTCTGTGAGATGAGAGAGAGAGAATTAAGACACTGATAGGTTGAAAGCTTGTTTCCACTAGTACCGTCCCTGCGACTTTTTTCCCCCTCAAATTTTCCAGTATAGCTCCCAAAATGAAGCAGTCATTATTTGCACACTCCTAATTAAATGTTAATAAACTGGTGGTAAAAGCTGCATGAAAGAGATTGAGTAGGTAAACTTCAGATTTTCGGAAGGTTCAAAGAGAGATACCTGACACTGGAAACAAGGCCTTGATTATAAGGATCTGCATCTTCTGACCTTGGCCTAACTGTAAAACAGGCCACCAGCTGCATTGAGCCACGTATACCGTGCCTAAAGGCAACTATCATGCCTCTTCATGCTTGCTTCTAATAAACACATTACTTTAAGGTAAGGATTAATTGCCTTTTTTGAGATGAACTGTTTATTCATCATTAAAAACTGTATCTGGACGGACAGAGATATAAAAGTGTCTCTCAAAGAACATGCAGATGTCTTCACAGTCCCACATTGCGTATACACTGCTGCAATCTTGTTTTAAAGAATATGGTGATTTCTTTTCAGCATTGAAGAGCTAACTGGATTTAGTGGTTTTCAGTTATGACCACAGAAACATACAGGGCAAGTTTCAACCAACAATGCCAAGCTTTAACTTCTTATACTGCTTTCTAGTAGAGCTGTGTGCTCCTCACCACCACAAAATAACAGCATCTGTATTATCATTTTTATAATTTCACAGAATTTAATTTTACTTGTTTGTTCTTGCCTTCAAATTTCCCTTTCAGAAAGCCATTAATATTGGAAATGAAAAATGTTTCCAAAATGCCATTCTCTCATTTGTTACATTCCTTTTAAAATTCCCATGAAAAAACAAAACCTAAACCAAACAAGCGAACAAAATCACCTCAAAAATGTAAATAAAATTGTAAAAGAAAAAGTTACTAAGTTCAACAGAATATTTTTTTTTTCATTTGGAAAATACTATGATGATGATGAATTTTCAGCCAATTCCAGATGAAGAAAAAGAAGCTAGAAATACAGAGGTTGTGCAGCTTCATGGTTAAGGCTGTATGGTCTGCTACATCTTCAGCTAGATTAAATATGCTAGGCCTCACAATTTCACAATCACAAATTTGAAAATAATAATTCAGAAAATGACAGAGCCAGACATGCAATTTTTGTATTTAATCGGTAACTTTAAAATACAGAACATTCTGCAGTGTTCTGGCCACACAGAGAACAGGAAAGGGGCTGGTGACTTCACTGCAACTTTCAGTTTCAGGGCTGCTAAGGAAGTGCATTTCTTTCAAGAGCTGGAGCTATTGTTTGTGCATTTTCTCTGTGATAGACATTTTGTCAGAAAATATAGGTAAAATATCTGGAAATACTTCTGGTAACATTAAAATAATTACCAGGAAGTGAACACATTACTATAAATGTTTTAATGCTTTTAAATTTTTTTTCCTTATACCATAGAAGATTACTATAGCTCAAAAGATAGTAATGTACCAATCATTAAGACAGTGAAACTTCCCAAGGCATCTAGTAAATCTATTGTAGTATTTGTGGGCTTTTGCCTTTTTTTTTTTTAACCTAGACTCTGAGGTAAATGTATGTGGGATATTGATAAAATATTACATAGCCTAATAATTTTAATTTTGTCTATTTTGAGTAACCAGTTTATACTGAAAGGGGATTAGTTACTGTGAGCACAGGTGTTCATATGTATTTGCAGAACAGCAGCCTGCAATATGGTGCTTTTAGAAAAGCAGGTTCAACTAGGGAAGAATACAAAACACATAAAAGAAAGAAAGTTCACTTTTGACAAAGGAGTCTTTCACAGTGTTTTTTAAACCAAAGAGGATTTTGGTTTTGTTGTTGCTCAGAAACAATGATTATTTTACAGTTTTCTGCTTCCATCCTTTTTTCAAACATTTGAAGCCATACTTTTGTAAGAAATGGAAAAAGTACTTCCCTCAGGGTAACAGGAAGAAATTTTTCAAGTAAAAGTACATAGTTCAAGTTCAGAAATATATTATAGACATTTATTTATTTGTAATATTTTGCCTTCTACCTTATATGGACTAAAAATATTATCAGAGGACCTTTTTAAACAACAGAAATTTTTCATATACTGTGATATTTCTTCAATGGTCTTCTAAAAAGTGTTTTAGAACTTATTTTATAGTTTAAAATGACACATACTTTTTATAAGAATCTAGTGGAATATTTAGTACAAAATTCTATAGTTCTCTACTGAAAGGAATTATGAATCTTCAAAGGTCAGCTATAAATATCTTTTCTAATGCCTTTGTGACTGAAAAGAGCTTCCTAGAAATGAGTATAATCTTTGTCTAGATTTTCAAGGAAATCACAATTTGGTAATTTCTACTTGTTAAACTGTTTTCTCTAACTCTCTTGTTTACAGGTACTCTGCAAGGTTCATCCTGTCATAGCAAATGAGAAAAAAAGTAAACCTGTTTGAAAGGAGCAGCTGGCATTGTTGCAAAGTGGACTGAAAGTGTGTCAAGACATGGAAGAAAATAATTTTTTATTCCTCATCAGATTTTAGATCCCCAGGATACCAGGGTCTCTCTCACGGCACAAAGTCGGACTTCTCTGAAATAGGAATCACCCTTCAGGTGAGTATGATATGCACAGTTATTCAACAGCAACCAAATGAGGAAAGATTTCAATGTTTTCCCTTCAGTCTGACTCAAAACTACACAGAAGAGTAAGGTTTTTGCAGTTCTTTTTCCCCAGAAATAGTAACACAGGTAATCAGTTTACCCAAAATTCTTTCTTTTTAAGCTCTACCAGCAATAAGTAGTGCTCAAAGGCTGTGTAATAAGCCAGATACCAGCTTCAACAACCTGACCAATGAATCATAAGAATACTGAGCCAGAGGCAAGATAATACACCTCAAAATAACACAAAATGCAAGGACTGTAAGGGCTGAGTAATTGTAAATGCAGCTGAGTGCTGCATGATGCCAGATACAGAAAGGAAACTCAGTGACAAATGGACCATCCACAACCAGAGCTAAAACTCTGTACATGTGAAAACAACCAAAGTGCAAAATACTGCTTAAGTTTTAAATACAAGCAATGGGATCTACAAAAAAAACCCCACCAACAAACACAAACAAACAGCACAAACTCCCCCCCCAAAAATAAAAACAAAACACCAGAGTAACTGTTCCTCTTTTTTTTAGATGCCTTTGAGGCATTCAGTGCATTCAGCTCTGTTACAGAAACCTGAGGATTATTTCTTGTCAAGGAACTGGAAGGAACTGAAAAGAGTAGTAATTTTTAAAGAGTGCTAAATGCTGACTTTCCAGTGCCGAAGTCAATGTAGCAATAATTCATTCTGTCTGAACTTTTGCAGTTATGAGTATAACACAATGCTTTATGTCATGATTCCCCAATTAGTTTAATTCAGTATAAATCCACACTAGTGCTGAGGGGGTTGGGCCTGTCTTCCCCTGTTCCTGTTCCTGTCCCCTCTCTGGTGCTAGCACTAGCACTCAGGAAAACACATGGTGCAACAAACCTATATCTCATGTCCATGAAAATTACAATTAGGGGTTTAGTTTTTAACCAGATCATTGCCAGATCTAATTCAGCTTGCAGTTCAATGAATGTTCAGGTCTGCTAAAGAGAAGGGGAAAGAATAAACAACTAAAACTCTGCTCTTGGACTCCCAGGTAACAGGGAAACCCTAAAAATGGAGCAAAGACTCTTGCCTACTGTAGCCTTGCAGAGGAGCAATGACAGTGATTCCTCAGTTATCTCTCTCAGTTTCTTTTTCTGCCTGGCATTTCATATATTTTTCTGTTATTTAAGCAATTCAACTGCAGTAATAATAGTCATTTGAGCATCATTAACTAATGAGAATAATTGCCTATTGTCATCTTTATTAAATCCCTCCTTTTTCTTTGTTTTTGAATAGTTCTGCTTCTTACAGTACCTCTTTCCCATAAGTTGAATAGAATGAGTTTATTTCCATAGTGTCTGCTAACATAGGATGTTGGTTTAATAATTATGGATTAAATCCCTGTACAAATTAAATCAAAAGCATCTCTCTTATTGAATTGCCGCTTCAATTAACCCATTGCCTTCAAATGCAGGAACTGTGCTAGAAGACCTCCAAGCCTCTATTCCTTTCTGTCTGGGAATCAGCAGCCTTCCTTGTGCTGTAACTTCCCCAAGTCCATACAGATTTTACAGTTTCTGTGACCTGCTGTGAAGGGAGTTGTATTTTCCACCCCACAAGCACACAGATCTCCCCTAGCTGCCCTTAGACTAATTTGAAGACACATGGAGAATTTGGCAGAGACTATTGCAGTGCAGTGAATGGAGCCACTGTGGTTAGTAAGGGCTTCATGAACAAGTCCATATTACAGTGTCATAACACAAATATATTACTAATTAACTAAATAATGAAGGGGAAACAAAAACAGTTTCTAATGCCTGGGGAATTATAGAGCTTAGAGCTGAAATAGCGGCTTTAAATAAATATTTCTTTGTTTTTGTTAACACAGGTTGCTTTATTTTAATACACATTTATATTAAAATCAATTATAATGTATATTGGATTTTGTGTCTATAATTTGTATTTTCTGCCTTATGTGTCACTCACTCATTAGGTTCCTAAATAACAGAGAACACACTTAGTCAGTTGGCATTTTCCAGTGTTTTAATTGCCTGCTGTGATATAATTATTGTGACATTTTGGGATGTTTTTAACATCCTGAATTAAATATTCTGACATCCCACAGAGCACTTCATGAAAACAGTCAAACTGTATTCAAGTCATTAGGAGTCTACAGTTGTCCTTTAATATTAAAATTATTTTTGACACAAAAAATGCAGATAAAATTAAAGTGCTTAACAGCTTATATCTTATGTCAGTTTTCATCTTTAAAATTTTAAAATGTTATTAGCATATAATGAGCAACTGTGGAGCTCGAAATATCACATTAATTTGTATTCTATTTTCCTTTTTTTAAAAGTAGCTATCAAAGAATGTTACATAAGAAATCCCATCTACAAAGCTTAATTTTTGGTGAATTTTCACAGCATAATATCACACAAATATTTTAAAGAACAAAATAAATAATTTCTTCTGATTCTTCTTTCACAATAGCTGTGAAATACTGTACATCTTAAAAAATTATTTTACTTGCCACAAAATAATAGTTCACGACAGAACACAAAACGGTTTGGCTTTCAGATTAGACCTGAATTCTATAAACATTAATTATTTAATGGGTCAAACAATGAGAATGACATATGTAAAATAAAATGTTGTGAATTAGTTTCTAACAATGGGCACGAATCCTTAAGGATAAGATAGATTTACACAACAAACAGCCATTACCCTGTCTTGTTGTTTTCAGCCCTGTTTTGCAAATAGTCTAGAAGCTTCCTGGTATGTGCTGGGACTGCATAGGAGAGGGAACCACAGAGCCAAAAAAAAGTCAGCTCGACACAGCCCCTCAGTCCAGTCCCACTGTCTCAACCAACACTGCTACAAAAATGTGTAATCTCAGAGATAGAAAGGGAAGTCGAGTCCTGCGCACTGGCAATCTCCAGCGTGCACCTGGTGCCTAACCTGTCATAAGCTACCTTCTGCACAGCACTGTATTAAATTACACTATAGTCACACTGGAAAACCAGGCATAACTTGCCACTTATCTTACACACGTGAGAGAATGGCTCTAAAGACACAAATTGCATGAGTCAATGTTTTAATATATACCTAATGTTTCATTTATACATACCACTGATACCCCAAAAACTCAAATGAAATCCTCAATTCATATTCTCACATTTTAAGGACAAAATATCTTTTTATCTTAACTGCAAATTTAGCTAGTGTATGAGATTAATCATTTAAATTTCAAAAGATTGCCTGTTTTCCTGATACAGTTTTAAAAGAAATGCATGTCTGTAGCCCTGAAGTAGTACTCCACAAGTTTTAAATGTAATTATGTATATTTTTACTAAAAATATATTGAGCTACTGAGTGACCAAGGTCTACGCAAGATGTGTGGAAAGATGTTATAGTTTGTGTGGAAAGACAAACCATCAGTAGAGAACCAGAACAGAAACTAGAAGTGAGGAAGCAACTGTAAACAGCACTATACTATGTTGGCATCAATTTGACAGCAAGAATATAGGAAGTGAAGTTCTTTCTGTTTCTTAGGCAGAATACAGAAAAAAAATCCTCTAAATCAAAGTCAATTATCTGATATAAGTGATGAAGATGGCAGTATTACTAAGCACAGTGTGTGCAAAATTAATGTCCATTGTAACTTTAGTGAGAACCTGGAGAGAGAGATAATGGAGATACAACCAGGGGACAAATTTGCAGGAAAGATGTTACTTTTATGTATACAATTACCTGTCTCTTCTGAGTTATCACTTTACTCAGGTGAGTACTTATTTACTTTATATCTTTCTGATGATTCATATTGACTTGAGCATGCCCTAGTGTACTTACTACAATAAAATTCACTGAAACAATCACAATGATATGATCCAAATCTTCAATAACCCAGCTGGCATTTAATGCTGACACACTGTCCACACATCAGGCTTCTATGCAGACTTGAGTCTTTTTCTGTTCAAATCATATCTTCATTTTTATATGTCTTTAAAACAATTCCAATGAGTTAATTACAAGTCCAAACAGCAGATGTGGGGTTTAAAAGCCATAGGGTTTGCACCAACAGGATATCTGGGCAAATATCCTGTTAACTTAAGCGAAACTTGCAAAGATATGGAACCAAGAAATTAGAGACAAAAATAAAAAACATGGTTAAAATTAAGCTCACAAAACCTGTGTTTGCATCTACAGCCTGGAGCAGATCATCACTGGTCTTATTTTAGTCTATTATTGAACCACTTTTCAATATGTTATAAAACCATGAAATTCAATGGGACCAAGTTCAAGGTCCTGCACCTGGGTAAGGGCAATCCCGAAAACAAATACAGGCTGGCAGGTGAAAGGATTGAGAGCAGCCTGAGGCAGAACACTTGGGGGTGTAGGCTGATGAGAAGCTCTACGTGACCCAGAAATGTCCACTCACAGCCCAGAAAGCCAAGTGCATCCTGGGCTACATCAAAAGCAGCATGACCAGCAGAGCAAATGTGCTGTTAAGTATCAGATGCAAGACTTTGAAAAGATTTTTTTAAAAATTTTATGGGATTTTTTTTATTGCAGGAATATCTACTAAATATTTGTTGTCTTTATATGCTGAAAGATGCTAAAAGACCATCTCTTCATTTAGAAAATAATCACCCATTTAACAAAATAACCTTATTGCACTAGTCATTGAACTCATTACTTGTTCTGAGACAGTATGGAGTTACGGTCATGTATTTACTCTGCACAGTTCTTCCATGTATATCAAAGTCTTCAGTAAAATAATGCTCATGTTTCAACACTATCAGCAAGGTATTGCTATTAATAAATTGGATCATTATCTTTACTGAAGTAATATTATATTAGCATTTTTGTTCAAAGATTACTGTTCTCAAGCATGTTTTCCACTCATTGCCACCTACTATGCTCCACTACACATCATGGAACTGGTTTAGAGTCCAAAACTCCTTTCATATAAAACTGAAGTAGAAGGTATATACCAGAAGCATGTGTAATAGTGTCCACTCCTGGCTGGACATCTAGGCCAGGGGACAGATTACTGCAAGTCCAAAAAAAACCTCAAAAATATAAAATAACAGGAACATAAGACACAATCACCAGTACAAAATGCTACAGGTTCAATGCGGAAAATCTCTTGCTGATACAAACATAGTCCTTCAGTCCAGAAAAATGTTATAGGAGTTTTGATGTTTAAATGTACAAATCATTTAAACGCAAGATTTTTAAGAGAAGTTATAAAAACTGTGGTGAATTAAATAGATGGCAGGAAGTTTCTCTCTTCTTATGAGGTATATAATAATTTAGTGAAACATCAAGTGCTCCCTTGCCAATGGTTCACCTTGTAATTCTATGGGTTTCCCAAAATATCTAGTGATAAGCCATCCTCGAGACTTAAGCTTCCAGGTTATCTCTGATAAATCCTTCTTGACAATGCATCTTCACCTCTTAAATAAAAAACTCAACAAGGTGATCCAGACTCCACTCTTGGTTCCATCTGCAGGGATTTAAACCTCTCTGACTCAAAAAATATCTGTAACCATGAACCTCTGGGTGATTTGGGGGAGAATGTGCCCTCTCTCTATACTACGGACACTGTGACATCATGCAGAAAGGAATTTGTCATAAATTGGATGGGAAAGAGAGCCCAACTGTAACTTATTGACTGAGACATTTCTGTTAAAGACAGGAATACTCAGTAACAGTCTGCATGTTGTTGTAGCTGCCATTACAGAACGTGATTCCTAGCCCTGATTTAGAAAACATTACAACTGCATTTTGTCAGGGGCCTAATCCTGTAGAAAGTATTAGGTATGCTCTGAGAATACCTCCCAGATGAAGCTGCTTAGAGGATTTGGTAGAGAAATGGTTCCCAGATTGCTGCCAGACTAAGGCAGAACATAGGAAAACTCCAAGCAGGTCATGCACAAAAACAAGTGTCTGGACACATACACACATTAAAAGGATAAGAAGCAAAAGAACTCAAGTGCATCTAGAATAAAACAGCTACTGAATAAGGTCTTCTGTGATCATACTTTAGGCTTCATAAGCCCTTTATTTGAGCTACTATCCAATTCTCTGATTTTGAGGTCTAGTAGTACTCTCCCTCCAAGAGGAATAGCAATATATTGGAAAAATAGAGGAGATGAACAGAAGGAAGCATATATACTGCAAGCTGCATAACACATTAGACTTTACCAAGACAGCCTGAGCACTGGAAGCCAGTCAGTGAACTCACCCAGCTGTGCTTACAGAGCATTTCCAGCCCCTGGGCACGGCCCTTTCACACTGGCTCAGATAGCGCGGTGCTCTCTGCGGTCAGCAGGCATAGCATGAAACCAGTGCAGGAAAGAACTTTTGGTATGCACTTAAGTTCATAATTAGGAAAGTGGGTAAGTGGATGCTTGAAGTTAATCATCTACTTAAGTGCCTTCCTGAATTAGAGCCATACACTGGTATAACTGATAACTATACCTTTATGTAGACTCCATTTTATAATTCTACACAGAAGCATGGAAAGAAAGTATTCAGGTTAAAGGAAGTGAAACGAAGCTGAGTAAATTCTATTCATGCTAATTTTGTTAGCTTTTTTCAATGCTGTCACACCAGTTTGAACTTTATTTAGAAGTCTGTTTGATTCTTGTAATTTGAGATTGATATGTTTCTAAGCAATGGCCTACTTACACAAAAACATTTCATTTCCCGTTTTGCTTTTTGTTTTCCTTCATATTATAACAATTTGTACCATTTCTTACCTCTATTGCTAAACAGATACGGTTGTTAGGTTTGCAGTAATTCCAACCATAATTGTTCAGTTTATATGTTTCCTGTCCCTCACTCCAGTGAGAAGCTTTCTGAGTAAATATTTACAAGGACATAATTTCAGTGCAGTTTAATTAAAACGTTAATTTTTAAAGAACTGTAAATGCATACAGTTGATGTTATTAAAGCATATTTTAAAAATCACAATAAATAAGAAAACGTGAGCTAGCATTAGTATAATCCTATTGCTCATTATAAACAACTGGACATTTATTTCTGAAAATGATCATTCAGCATGGAATGTTTTATGTTTGCTGAAATCATAGAAAAACACTTCCACACATTTGTGTTTACTAAACATTCTCTGAAACGTCATAAAAAGTGGAAACAACATTGTTAGCTGATCTGAAAAACTCCCAGGTTCCCACAAATGTAGTTTGTTCTACTCACACCAGAACTGAGACAGATGTACTTAAAACAGTTACTGCATCAGCAAGGGCACCTATTAATCCATAGTTTGATCTTTGCTCTCCAAAATGGTTGTTCAGGTTGTTAAGTACTCACTGCATTTCATTTCAGGAGTAGGGAGCTATCCCTGTGCCTGTTATATTTCAAGTTTGTTATCACATTTTTCTCCAGAAAAAAAATACCATATGTAGTCTGAGTCTTGCATAGTTTAAACAAAGCTTTACTTTCACCTTGGAAAAAAGTGACAAAAATGGTTAAAGGATGAAAAAATAAACAATTATTTTGCAGATATAGAGCTGAGCAATGAAATAAGAACACAAAGATATTTATTTTTTACCCTCAGTCAAGTAAGTTAGGATGGAATTATGGAAGAGCAAATACTTGTCCACATAAACATTCTGGCAGGACCAAGGCTTTAATTATATAAAAAAAAAGAAACCAAATTCAGCCAGAAGTTTGACATTAGCTTAGTTTCTCCTTTTCTTAAAGATAAAGTCACCCATAGGTACGACAGATTTATAATCCCTAAAAATCAGAAAAAACTATGTCTGTAACAAGTGCAAATCCAGAAATATTGAGACTTTAAAAAACAGTCTGAGGACAAATCTCTCCCCTACCTGCTAAGCCCTGAGAGGCTACAACTTTCCTTGAAGTTAATTTTTGTTTCTCAGAAATTCCCTGAACTAAGTACAAATGCCTCAACAAAGAAAAAGTCTTTCTATTCCCTCTAAGGCTTGACTATTTGAGTATTAATGCTACTGCAACTTTACCCTAATTCTTTCACAAATTTGTTTCCTGTAGAAATTCTGTGTCCTCTTCCTCAGACTCTTTCTCACCCTCCTAAAAAGGCAAGAGTATTTCTCATCAAGTAGTAAAGAAATCACTTATTGCAATAATCCTATTATTTCACACACACCTTCACCCAGGTGAATGTGGTTAACTGGTCCCAGAGGAATTTTCCCCTTCTGCCTATAGACTTCACATGAGCAGAGTGCAAGACCCAGAGCAGTAGAGAGAGGTAGCTGTTCTTTCTGTAGCCAGCCATAGATTTATTAACAAAGCACAACACAGAGTAAGGTATGTACAAAAAGTTAAATTGACTATCATAATAGGTCTGGTTATAACTCTAAGCTTGGGTAATCAGGTTAGCTAAAAATAGCCTCTGTATTCTATTTTCTAATCTGAAATGCATCTCTTGTAGAAGAAAGGAAAGAAAAAGAAACAGATTATGATTATAGCTGTGTTGGTTTCATCTGGGATAATTTTTGGGGGGTATGGGGCTAGGTTTTGGATTTTTTCTGAACACAGGGTGGATAATGTAGAGATGTTTTTGTCACTGGTTGCTGGCTGGGGTGAAACCACCACAAGCCCTAATTTAGGGAGTGATGAGCTTGTGTTTTGCATTTCTCAGCTCTCGTACAGGGTCATTTTTGAATATATTTTCTTTTGGTCTCAACATTTTGAAGATGGCATATTACAGGGGGAGTGTTTATTCTGTTTTGGGTTTGCTTCATTGTTTTGTTGTTTGTTGGAGGTTCTTTTAATAATAAATTTGCTGATATTGTCTAAAAGCCCACAGTATGTGCTGGAGATAGGAGCATTAGTTATGTTAGAGGCAAGCGAGGAGATCTTCAAACAACCTTTCCATAAACTCCAGGATCTCCACTTCTCCTCAGTGAAAGATGCAAGAGGACTACCAGATCACTTAGTATTTTGAGGAAAGAAGATTTCTAAGTCATAATTTCTTAAGCAAGCTATACCAAAATTAAAAGAAAGCTTTCTAAAATGAAACTTCAAGAAGCTTATAGAGCTTAGAGGCTTGTATACCTTGTACCAAGAGGATTTCCTTACAACTTCTTTCTCTAGCTACTCTTGCCTATCACTTATACAAAGAAGCTGTATTTCTTCTCAATAGGCAGTAGGAAAAACTGTCATAATGACCCTTTCTTTGCATACTTTTGCTGCACTGGTAAAACCTCACTCACTCTTGTCTAATTTTGTCTTTGTTATTTGAAGGAAGAAAAATATGTAAGAATATGTTTCAGCATTCCTGTCTTTTGACTTTAATTTTCATCCTGAGATTTGCTTCCATGACAAGGAATTGCTACTGGGTTTTGTATGTGTACACAGGGATATTTCTGCGCGTGTGTGTATACATATATATATGGCTTTGTTTCTGAGAGAGAAAAATCTGTAGCAGGTGATCTGGATTCTGCATGGAATTGTACTGTTTCTTCACCTTTAAGGTGTTTTTGTTGGTTTCAATGTTACAAGCTGGCATTTTAAGGAAGCATACTGGTTCAGAATGATTTGTTTTACATGCATTTCTCTGCTCCATGGCATGTTATTGCTTGGCTGAATACCTCTGTAACTAAGAGGAAATATCTTTCCAGATGCTGTAAAGGGTGACCATTTTCCCATGTCTACAATCTCTACCACTGTTTAAGTTTTTATCTTTAGAGAAACCTACTACCTCATTTTCTCTGCTCTAGTCAGAGAACAGATGTGCTTCCCAGAGTAAATTCTAGCTGTAGATGGTATAGCCATTTCCCATGTTGGATAGAACAGCTGAACATCATATACTGTATGAAGGGTCACTGTGAATTGTAAAAGAGAAAAGCAAAATCAAATACCTGTATAGGTGCATGGCCTGTTTGGTGACCAGCTGTGTATCTATGCAAAGTCCTATCATGAGGGCCAATCTGAGTTCAAGTTTCTGCTTCACTTTTTTCTCCAGATTGCTTTTTTTCATGCCTTCCCCTTGGCTTTTTTCTTCTATTGTGTGTATGTTTATCATCTCATCCTCGACATGGTTCTTGTATTATCTATTACATAAGTAACAGGGGCATTATTTTATTAGCAAGCTCCAAGGTTTCATTTCTAGTGAAACAAATAAAATGTGTCCCCAATAACATATGCTGTGAAGAACGATGATAGAAGTTGTGTAATAATATTGAACACTTAATGATAAGCTCTCTTCATATCAAGACATCCTTGGATGACATTGATTTGTCACATGCTGTGTAAGACTGTTTATGACAACTTTGGTCAGAAGTACTCAAACTTAAGAAACAATCAGGCCACAGATGGCAGTTAATCTCATCTTTGACTAAATTAATTGGTTTCATAATTGGGTACACATGGAGCTCTTTAAACATTAAACACAGTCCTCTTAGATATCTTTAACAAGAGAAAGTATGGCCGTTCTAATCAAATGCTTTGTGAAGCTGAAAATAACCGGAGAGTGTTGTCCTAGGAAAAAAACCCCAAGCCTCAGAATGCTGTGATTGTATTTAGTTCTGCAGAGATAAGAAACAGCAAGATGAGAATTTGCATGCTTAGTTAAATCTAAGAAACATTTTGTAACTGCACAGAGGTAGGAAACTTGTTACTGTTATTCTTTCACTGGGCACAGAATTTGAGATCAAAATTGCTTTGGATTCTAAAAGCTTGTGCAATTTTTACAACGAGTTTTCTGTTAAATCTCTTCCAGTTTCATGTACCTGCAGATGCAATAATGAAAGACCAGAGCCCACTTAAATTATCAGCAACAAATGCTATTGGCTTAAGATATTCTGAGCGCTTTGACTCTCCAGTCTGATGGAATATCTCACTGAAAGCTGTATTAAGGCAGCAACACCTGACTGATAAATGCTGAGTAAAAGCTGATTGTGAGAATGCAAAAAAGGCTAAGAATATGAGAAATAATCTAAATAGGAAAAGCTTATTACAAGGGTATAAAAAGTACACACTATGAAACCTTGTCAGCCAAATCTGGTGAAGTGATGGTACAGCCTAGTAAGCATATTTGTGTAATATTTAAGTGGTTAATTTTTAACAGTGAAGCACTACAGTCAGGATAGAGTTTCTACCTTAAAGAACAAACCATTGTCAGCTCTAACATTAGCATTACAAATTCTGTTGTTTCTTTAAGCCCAAGACTCTAGAATCAGAAAACAGGGGCCTCTTGGCTTTCTTTTACAGTGCAGAAAAGATTGAAAACATACCTTGATTCAACCCTAAGCAGAAAGGCAAGAAGAAAATGCAAAATGGAATATAATGGACTATAGAGAATGGATGGAGTAGGAACACATCTGAATCACTGTGGCACTGGGCCCAAACCTGAAGGAGAGGGATCCCAGCATTGCTTTGAAGTACTGCACACCAGCTTCTCAGCCAACTTGTTCTGCACTGTGGGGAGGGATTGCCAGGGAATATAGATGTCTAGCTGTGAAAACATCCTTCATGGCAAATGGTGGGAAATTAAACACTTAAATTTTAAACAAGAGGAGGAAAAGGAAGAAAACCTTAAAATGTTTGGATTTTATGGGGAAGTTGCCTTGCCTAAGATAGAGAATGAAAGGATTACTTCTCTTTGCATCTCAATCCATGAATACTTGAAATGAAAAAGGCTTTTTCAAGGATGATCAAATTACAGGAAAGGACAACAGAAATATCACACTTTTTCTCATGATGATCTGCAGTAGATCATCTCTGCTGTCTACTTTTCTCAGCAGGAGTCCAATGAGGAGCTGTTTAGTTTGTCATATTCAGCTTCCTGTGACTTCACTTTTTTATTCGCTGAGGGCATTACTTAATGTAGTCCTAAAAAGGAATACTTAATATGAATCTATACTTGTTCTGTTACTTTGTTTGAATTAGCCTAATACAAAAACAGTCTTCAAAATTAATGTGAAAATAGTAAATGTAAGAAAATAATAAATTTTAAAAAACCAAACTCCTTGAGAAGTAACACGAACAACAAAAAAAACCCATGTTTGATTTTAAAATCTCAGTATGAAAAAAGGTGAAATAAGAGAACATCTTGGTTATGTTGAATTAACTGCGTTTACAAAATAGAAATGTTATTTTCAGTACATTTGCAGCACTACTGAGATTGATTATAACAACATGAAAAGATACTTATTGAGAACCAGCAGACAAAAATTCAAATATTTCAAGAATATAGTTATGTGAAGAAATCTAAGGTCACTGCAAACTAAACACCACAAGACTGATCCAGCTACTGAAAGAGTTGCATTTCAGTAATAACCAGGTCCTTTTTTTTAACTTATTTTGAATTTGAGAAATCATTTTACTCTTCCTGTTTTGCTAAAAGGATAGTGAATTTCATACACAATATTCCTTCTTTTCTTTTTCTTTCACTTTTTTCAGTTCAAGAAGTTTAGCTTGAAAATGAAGATATGGAATAGGTAGGAAAAGAGGGAAAGGGGAGATCAGTGAGGGATTCAGAACATAACCTAAACCACATGCAATTCAGCTACAAGAAAGGTTATACATAAAATTGGTAAGATGAAGCCTAAAGATGTAATAAAAATAGTTGTTCTAAGTCAAATCATGAATAGTTCTACTTCAAGAGGCAATAATTCTGTAAGTGATGTTACAGGAAATCAACTTCCTTACCCAAGTGACTGCCGCTCATGGTGGATGTTGGTTAGATTGGTTATAAAATTGCAGCCTATTCTGGAAACTGCAGCTGGAAAGAGGTGCAAAGGACTCCAAAATATGAATTTCTACAGTAAACCCAAAAACCTGCTACATGCATACACCAACCTTGTCACTGACTCACACTCCTGGGGAGATGGCAGATACCTAGGAGGTGATACCCTATGCTCTGCTTCCTGGCTCTTATGGAGCAGCCAGCTTGAGAACTGACTGTTGCTTATACAATCCTTCATTTATATTGCAATCCTTCAGGGAGAAGGAACCACCTCCTGTGATGCTCCACAGATGCTGTATCTTGTCAGATGCTCTGTTGGTTCAACTTTCATACAGGGAAACCTACCCAGTGTGACATTCCATACAAGGAAGGGTAGGTTTTGGGGAAAAAACTTATTTCTTAGCTTAAATAATAATTAAGCTGTAGTCTGCAACAGAAGTTGCAATCCTTGTCTTACTTAGCTTTAGCAAGTTCTTAGCTACTGTAATTGTAAAAGTTCATGAAGACATAAACAGTCCTTTGTCTTTTCAATTACAACACAAGTTTGGATTACCAGTGCATTCTCTGATGGGTGGCTCACTATTTCACGTCCATCTCTAATATTAAGCTGCAATTAGTGATCTATTCTCTCTGGATTTAATAGCAGTATATTTTCAGCTGCAGAGTTGCTCTGGTGATGGCACACTTAAATTACTTGGCCACATGGGAAACTTTAGAGAGAGTGAGTGACATTAGTCGGCTGTGTGGAACATAGGATAATGGTTTAAATGGAAGGAAAACCAGCCATATTTGATAGATAGTGCTATAGAGACATCACTTAGGAGTATATATCGGATTTTACCTTCCCTCCAAATTTGATTTTAATAGTCAAATAATGACATGTTAAAACAGCAATCTAATCTACAGTAATTTGTTATTTTCTGGCATTTCAAGCTGACTGCTTACACTAACACACCTTCTTCTGCCAGACTAGTACTGAAACAAGATATATCATCCTCATAAGAACACTTTGAGAATAATAAATGTTTTAAATTAGTAGCAAACAAAAGTTTCTCTTCTACTTGTTTTTTACAATATAACACCATGGAGTCTTCCATATAGTTGCTTATTAATATTTTATTTCACCTTACAAGTCTGTGTTGTTCAAAGTCCCATTCTTTTTCAACCTTACTGAAACATAGCTCTGCTATGAGGAAGGATTCTATAAAGTAACATGATTTTACTATGATCAAGTGCCCTCGGCTCACCATAAAAGTTGTGGAATTGTTTTTCTAGCTCTAAGAGTTTGTCTAAATACAATGCAGCCTCCACACGTGTTCTCTGGTGTAGCAGAACATGCATGTGATGAGACCATGGCCCTTTGGCCCCAGTATCACAAGATCGTTAGTCTCCAAACAGTAACAATAAACAAAGACCTGGAAATAACCTGTGAAGATTTCACTGTATATTCTAAAATGGTATTTAATGGAGAGCTCTATTCATGTTTTAGTTACCCACATAAAACCAAGTGCATTTATTTTATAAACATTTACTGTAGAGTTTCATTATAATGCCTGCTTGCTACAAACAAGGCTAGTTTGATATATGGAAGTGACATCTCTATTTAACCAAACTAGCTGATATAAGTAGACAGGACATGAAGAATATTGGTGTTCTTGAAAAGCTTAGTGCTTTTCCCTAAACTAATTAGATGATGTGATAAGAGCACATCTGGTCAAATACAAACTTTGTTTCACCTAGTTAGATGCTCACAGATGGAAGAGCACGACAGCTAGAACACAAGAATTATATTCCCATTTTTTTACCTTCCTAGACAAAGCACAAAGATGTTTGTAAAAAATGGTCACCTGCCTGAAATAATCATGTTTCATGTACTTAGAATTAGGTCAATAACAGGAACAGAAACACAGGCAGTGGAATCAGCTAATGCCAATGAGAATCACAAAAGCAATGTAATTAGGAGACAGCAGTATTTTTAGTTGTATACCCTACTGAAGTACACAGTCATTGAACACTAAATATATATCCTGAGATATAATTGATATGTGTGATGGGATTTGGGGGGTTTTCCTGTGCAGGGCCAAGAGTTGGACACAATGATCCATATGGATCCCTTCCAATTCAAAATATTCTACATACCCTGAAATTTCAGGCACAAACAGATAATTTGTTTTTTCATCTGTAAGATACTTGATATTAAATTATAGTCTCTCCACCCATCATCATTTGTAAACTGTTTTGAATTTTATATGAGCACAGAGATATAAAAGATGTAAACCTGGAATGCTTACAAATCATACGTCTTCCTGGTGATCCAAAAGTTGATGAGGAAACCTGAAGCTGCCTGACTTTTCTGCTTTGTTAAAGAGCTCATTCTTCCACTTGTGTGTGAAATAGAAACTTTTCCAGTAGCTCCTATTAGACTTTGTTCTTTCATTTTCTCTTCATTTCCCTTCTTTTTCATTTAGACCTGATGATAATGCAAATAAATGTTTGGAGTTTAACTTTCAAGACTCACAGGGCCCCTAACCCAAATATCAGCAACATCTGGATTATGAACATATTTTTTTGTATCTTCACACTGATTGAGGTTGAAGTCAAATCCAAAGTCTAAACTACTAGATTAGTGATAATCTTTTTACCTGGGCTGTGCTGCTTGCCACCACAGACACGCAAGTGACAGATAATGGGCTGGCCCCTCTCTCACGGCATTCTTGCTGTACTGCTCTACTCCTGCTGGTCCAGCTGCCTTTGCTGAAGGAAAAAGAATGATCATGTTAGTGTTTATGGTGTCTTATGTCATTATTTCTGCCCTTCCATGTTCTGTTGCAGTATATCTTTCAAGTATCAATGATTATGTACAATATTCATTCATAAAGTTATCCCACAATTCATCATTTAACCCTTTCTGTTTTACCAAGACACTGACAATTTCAAGGTTTACAAATTGCATTCATGTGAGAGAGTAGCTCACCACTAATTGCATCTGCAGAAGGCTTGCTACAAGGTTTTGACTGTTCAAGTTAGATTGTTTTAATTACACTTCATCATTGCCCCCAGTTTCCATAAAGTAGCACTTATGTGACAAAGACCCATGCAAAGCTGTCTGTACAGGAGTGAATTTCACCTTTGGGGACTAATTATAAAGAGGTTCTGGTGATGAACAATTTTGCAATGTTTCAGCGAGACAGTTAAATCTCCTCAATGTGTTCAAAAAATGAATTCAAAAATTAATTCAAAATGTCAGATTTTGATGGGGTTGTGGTATCAAACTGTAAGCATCTCTGAGTGTTCTAATTTCTCTTTACCCCCAAATTAATATGAGATGAAACATATAGGAAGAACAGCAGTAATAATTCTTGTAGCTTCAAAAATATTGGACTGGACTTTGTCTCCAGAGCCATTTCTAAGTAACTGGTACTCTGATCCCATAAAAATTAGCTAGGACAGGCAGCTAAAATTAACCAAATTGAAACTACCCCTCACTGCTTCAGCTTCTGCCCTCAATCAGCCTTGGAGTTTTGATTCAACCCTTGTTCAGAAAACTGGAAATGTTTCTATAAAATCAAGTACAAATCCACATAAGAAGTAATGTCTTGACTGGAGAGTCATGTTCACAGAGAAATAAAACCAGTACCATTACTGTAAAAATAATATCCTTGAAGGTTTGATGAAGCAGGATCCTTGGCTTACCTGGTTCATTTTTGTCTGGAAAAATAAAACAGATTTGCAAGAGTGCAAAACTAGTCTCTACAGCATATCTGATGTCTAGGCAGTCTTTTCAGAAGGACTAAAAGTTCAAAACCTAGGCAACTATAAAAATTCAGTTGGAAATGCTTTCTTTCTCCTTTTCTCCTCCTTCTCTCTGAAATCTGTCCACCAAGGTTTTTAGTTTTGTTACTTTTTCCTTTCATGCCTGGAGAAGTCTCTCAAATTGGAGAAACCTTGAAACTGCAACAAAAATTATGTTAATTTCACAAAATGAGGGGGGGATGTAGTTCCTTCCCTACTCTTTATTTAATCATAGAAACCTCAAAATAAAACTCTTCAGATGTGGGACATTTGTCCTTATGAAACTGACTCATGTTACATAAGCTCAGGGATTCAGTTAAACACTATTCATTTAAAATTCATCTGTGTTGAATTCATTAAGCTCAATTAGCTGTTTTACAGAAGTGACAAAATTTATTTTTATGAAATTTCTTTACAAAAATAATTATGTGATCTGCCATCTGTTTCCAAAGTTTTGTTTGTTCCACTGGAAGCAGAACTGAACTTCAGGGACGTCTACAAGCAATCCCTGAATGTGTCCTTCACCCATACAAAAAAAAAAAAATCTTTATGAAGTTCAGAAAGAAATATCCATCAGGTAAGGTTTGCAGTAGAAGCCAATTCATTACAGATTTGTTTTTAACCAGTCTTATGGAAATATATATATATATATACAGGGGGGTACTATTCGTTTGAAACCGATGCATTATCCAAATAAGGTTACATTTTAATTTGTGTAGGTTTTGTCTTCTCTGAGTTACCTTGGGTTTTGCCATTTCTTTGGGGCAAGACTGAAAATTTCCATTGCTGTTTGGAAGGCCAGTATGAGACCCAAGGTATTTGCAACAGATCTGAGGTGAAGAAGGAGACTGAGAGGTTGCTGCTTATTTATTGCTGGCTGCCATGATGAAAAGTTAGAGGAAACAACAGGCTGCCTTTACACCTGCACTTCCAGTCTTACCATTCTCCTGAAAGACTCCACTAAAAAGGTGGTAAGGGCTCAACTCCTACATAGCCTTGCTTCTGGCAGTCTACAGAGATACGTAGAGGGATGAATGAGTGGGGAATAATTTTCCCTTCATTGTTCAGACTTGAAGCTCTTCTGCAGTTTTGACACAGTATTGGTGCTGTTACTCTGCTCATACTCTAGAATAAGAAGAAATTTGGGTATAGATAGAGTGATTTGGTTCTTTCCAGCCTTGCACCTTCAACCCATACAGGGGAGTAAGGGGAGAAGCAATGGTGCTTTGTCTCTTCTATGGCCTTATTAAATCTTGTTTTCTATTACAACCTCCAAATAAGCACAGACAATGCAATTTCTTGCTGAAGCGACACTGCTTACAAAGATGAGATGGAGAGCACGGGGGAGAAGGCAGCAGTCCAAGACACACCAGGATCTAAGAAAACTGCAGATCTTGATTCTTCTGTCCAGGGAATAAAAGTCTGCTAATTGCTCCCTTGCAAGACATGGATAGTGACTGTCACATTAGACTGGTGCGGAGGGATATGTGTCTTGTGCTGGAGGCACAACACGAGGGTGACTGTGCAGAGCAGCACAACCGCCCGTCGGAGTGGTTGTCAAATGCTCCAAGTAATCCAATCTGACGTTTGTGTGTTAACTTTCTTGCAGTTACCTTAATCTGACTTCAGTTTGTAGGTTGATAGTAAGCCTTCTCAGGCGTGCTTCCAGATACTGAAGCGATTTGGCTCCTAGTTTTCACGCTAGTCTTTTCCAAATAGGGGGTGGGAGATAAGGCGGTGTGACGCTAGTCCCCAGCAAACTTCCCTGTCCAGCTCTACATGACCAACAGCCCCATAAAAACTGGACTGAAAGCAAAGCCATTGAAAACAGACTGGTGAACTGGGCAGCAGTTCAGAAAACTTTGAAAATCTCCCTACGGAGTGAACCTGGCGAGCTGGCTCGGAAGGCACAGCGCTGTGTGACAGCCGCGTCCGTGCGGCGGTGGCAGCGGCGGAGGGGGAGCGAGCTGGCGACCGCCCCGGGGCAGGTGTGGGCGAGGGGCTGGAAGAGGCGGCGGGGCACCTGAGCCAAGAGCCCCGCTCCAAGCAGCGCTCAGGACAGACTGTGGGATGAAGGCGAGACCCGCGCCGGTGTTTGAGGTGCTCTGAGCCCGGCACCCTGAGGCGCGGGGCGCTAGGGCCGCTAACACGACCCGCTCTGCTGCCCACCCGAGGAGAAACCTCAGGGGCGGTGCCGCTCCCCTCTCTCACGAACTACAGCTCCCGGCGTGCCTTGCTGCCGCCTGCCCTGGCCGGGCCCGGGCAGGTGGCGCGCTGCCCTGCGGGAGCTGT
>VXBB01004271.1:374454-407813 GCA_013399915.1 Illadopsis cleaveri
CTCCTCCTCCATCGCCACTGCCTGGGGGGCGGAGGGGGGAAGGGAGCCCGCCTCTGTATATGTGTCTGTGTGTGCGTGCGCCTTTAAGAGGGAGCCGCTCCTGCACTGACGGTTGGGATTTGAAGTTTTCCCTCCCCCTGGAAGTTGTCATGGCGACGGCAGCTCTCCCCCCTCCCGCTCCCGGGGCTGCCCCGGTGGCTCTCGTGCCGGGAGGTTTCCCGGGTCACGTGACTCCCCCGCGCGTGTCCGGCTGGCGGGGGGGGGCGNCCCGGGTCACGTGACTCCCCCGCGCGTGTCCGGCTGGCGGGGGCGCGCGGGCACCGGCGGCGTTCCCGCCTGGAGGAGCCCCGGGACCGGGGCTGCTCCCGCTGCGCTCCGCCCGGGCAAATGCAGCCTCCCCTCCCCGGCCCCTGTCCCTGTCCCTGTGAGCGCTGGCATTCGGCACGTGTGCCACCTTGGGGCGGCGGGCGCCTCGGGTTTTTGTTTGTTTGTTTATTTGTTTTGGGGAAGTGGGGTGTGAACACTGAGGCCGGGAACTGCTTATCTCTATTGTTTCAACAGACGTTTTCTTTCTTGGGGAAATAGAATCCTTGATCTTCAAGTAGTGTTAGAGTCAGTGCCGATCCTCCCCGATGGCTGAGCGGGGAAACACGTCTAGTGTGGCTGGGAGGGTGAGCAGCATTCATTCCGTGTTTCTGCGGGTGCTTGAGACAAGAGCAAAGTAAGAAGTGAATACCTAACAAACTGATATATCTGTATTTACAGGCAATTAGCGCTGGCCGAGTTAGCGGATTTTTTACATTTTTCAGTAACCTGAGAACTGCTTCGTAGGAACAAGCTTCTTGATCTTGCTGAGTTGCCCCAATAGCACTTGTAAACACCTATTATAACACCTGTGTATACGTTAACATGTCTGTGTATGCTTGCAATGTCTTTTTATTCCTCCAAGTCATAGTATTGCTTAGAAAATAGTGTTTTCTAAGCACTACTACACTATATAACGCTTCTAATAGAAAGAACGCAGTTTAATTAGAATATATAGGAGCCAGTTTATTGGCATAGATGCTGTGATAAGATCTGAAGATCGATATCTCTCACAAGTGGCACTTTCTGTGGTTGCCTGTTATTTCATGGCATTTCACTTAAAAGTTTAAACTAAAATCCCAGAAGTCTGCTTGTCAGTGGGTGACTGAAGGAACCTTAGGGTAGTAATTGTATACTGTCAGATGTGTTTGAGAGACAGTTGCACAGCACAACCCACACTGAGAAAGAAGGAGTGTAAAGAAATACAGTAAGTTGGGTCCTCTGCTGGGCAGATCTCCTGGTTTTAGGGAACTTCTTCAGAGTTGCCTTTTGGGTTGGCCTTTCACTGAGAATTGCAAAGTGCAAATCTGTTGTGTAATTACTTACATTTTACACTGATTGCACTGTGGTGGTGCTTTGCATTCAGCTTTGTCTTATTTGGAGTAAAAGTTAAGGGGATGATTTCTTTGTATATTCATGACATGAAATTGAGTTAATAGAAAGGAGCCCTGAAATTATTAGCAACTGCTAAGGAGAAAGGACATAGGTTATGGTTTAATAGTTAGTCAAGAGCTATCTCAGTTAAGAACTGTTACCTGGCAGGCCTGTTGAGCAGCCCTTATCAGAGAGAGTGTAAACAAAGTGGCAAGAAAGTGAGTAGTCAGGATAATGGAGGTAGAGGACACTTAACAGGTTTGGGCTGGGGATTTTTGTTTGTGGAATTTTTTCCCCCTTTTCTCCTTTGAAATTCTGTTTCATTAAAATCTGTAAAATAACCTCCTACAATAGCTAAAAATAACTTCCAAAGTAAGGATGGTTCATCATTCTCGCTTACCAAAGTATTCCTAAGGATTTGAAGAGTCTAACAAAGTTAGTGTTAACTGGAAGGTCTGAATGGCTGGGTTGATGGCTGAAATGGCAACATGGTGGAGGAAGGAGTGGTGAGTATGATGAATTTGGCACTCTTCTCAAGAATCATGTTTGTAGTAAAGTGAGAAATTACAATATGGTAAGGCAGTAGTCCCCCAATTCTTGAACTTTTTGGATGAACAATTTTATTTTGATGTCTTGTATCATTTACTGTATTGATACTAAATTCAATATTGGTATTTCTGTAGTATGATTAATTGAACACTTTGAAATCGTTGATCTGTCAAGGATTTCTCAGCTACTTTCTTTATGGAAGTGGTAAACAGAGCCAGAGATAACACCTCCAAGACAGTGGTTAAGGCACACGGTGAACACTCTTCGTATTTACAACAGTGAGACTGAAATAATACTCAATGAAGGGCTAACGATGGTTAGGGACTTCTGCTTGAAGGGCTCAGTTGCTGAATTCTTCATTGTTCAAAGCCTGGTTGCAGACTTAACTCTGAAGCCCATGCATATTTTTAAAAGCTTGGGGTTTTCCAGCCCAATACATTAATTTGTGACCTGCAGAATATGATTGACAGTCTCATGTCAAAATGTTCAAACACTTAAAGAATTTGAGAAGAAAAACAGTGATAAAATTTCACTGACATTACTGAAAATCTGTTTATTTGGTGTCTAAACATACTTGAAGGTACAAAGGACTCCACATGGTAAATGAATGGAATATATTAACAGAAATTTGAAATAGGTGTTCTGTACAAAATGTCTGTTCAGCTGGAAATCTTTCTGTGTGTTGTGTTGTGCACTGACATTCCTAAGATGCTTAGACTTGTGCTTATTGGGTGTTCCTAACTCTTGCATGACTCGATCAGAGTTCAAAACTAGATGCTCTTAAAAAGCACCTGGAGATCTCAGTTCTGTTGGTGTCCTTACAGCTGTACAGTACGTGCTAACAAGTACTGCTTATACTTACCAGCAGTGCCCACTGGGATGTTTTGTCCTAAGTACAGTCTTTGCAACATAACTAACACAAAATACCCTAATTCTAAATTGTGTATTTATAGAAAAGTGCCAGAAAGCTGAGAATTGAAGTACCTGAGTTGGCCAGTAACTGAGTTCTGTGGTGCTTTAAATTGCAAGGTATTTACAGAGGTGAATATCAGAAAGATTTAAAAGTGCTCTCTGGTGCTTTTTGTTAGAACTTTGTAATGTGAACTGATAAATTCTATTCCATTGGATTGAGAAGTTTTGGCAGTATGGAGCTGTAAGTCTAGCTTTGTGATCAGCCTTAAAAAACAAGATTTATGCAGGTTTTTTCAAGCAGTGATTGATCCCACTGTCCAATTTCATTTGAACCTCAGAGGTAGAGTGTTGGCAAGTTTGTTGAATTCCCCTTAATTTCATGAATAGGCACAGAGGAGAGAACAAGAAATGGCTGGGATGCAGGACAGCTTCAAGCGCAGAGTTGGGCTTTTTGCTGTGTTATCACAGTAGCCTGTGGGTGAGGTTTGGAGCAGTAATATGAGGCTTTTTAATGGAAAGTGCCAGGTAATTCCAGCCATGGATGTTGGAATCTTGCTAGGACCCTGCAGCATGTGAATATAACAGTGTCTAGGTAAATTTTTTTTCATTTTCAGTGAAAGATTAAAATATATTGCTACTTTTTCTAAAAAAAAAAAAACCATTACTATTTGGGGGAAGGGCAGAAGTTCTGCTGTTCCTCTGCTGCAGCTCAAGGGCACACGTTTGACAGGAAGTAAACTTGGTATTGCTTTCTTACAAGAACTGAAATTGGATCAAAGTGAAAATCCATTTTTGTATGCTTGTGAAATCTAGAATACAAATACTCCCTTTGCTCTTGTTAAATTTTTTAGACTTTTTTCCTTCAAAAATAGGATACATTAGTGCATCTAATTCTGTTTTGTTAGATCTAGACTTTCAGTTTTTCATATTTTTTTTAGTATTTGAACTTCTGCTCCCACTTACTATTTTTGAAGAAGCTGTCTCAAAAGTACACTTTCCGAGAAGAGGAATTTTCCCCAAACAAAAGATTTATAGCTGCTTCATTTGGTGGTATCTTCACACTTGCAACACTCCTGCGTTAAATACCTCATATCTTTATTCTCACAACATGCAGCAGTGTTCTCTCTTTCCACGTGGCTGTAAGTACTGTGCAGCTGGTTAATGTCACTTTGTTTTGTAATACCGTCATGGCTTTAGATGATTTTCTGTGGTTGCCATTGTAGTAGTGGGAGAACCAGTTATTTTACTACACATCTGTAATCTTGTATCTACTAGTGATTGTTATGATGGCTCAGTGCTCTATCACCTGTCAGGTCACTAACAGAGTGCATGCAATAGTGACTTCAGTATGACACTTGCTTTGAACTCTTTTGCTTCCATGGCACTCCAGCATCTTAAAACAGCCAACAAGCCTGCTATGGCCGTAGTGCCATCATCCAATATGATTGGCAGTAACACTTGGTGTAAGGTGTTCCTTTGGGTCTGTTGTGCTTTGAGCTGTGGTGTGAAACCCTTGGTGTGATTCCAGCGAGAAGCAGATCAAGGAGGTAATCTCAGTGTTACTGCAAATGTTGGAAGAAGAACAGGAATTAAACCTAGATCTCAATCGCAGCACAGGTTCACAGGCAATTTTTGATGCAATGAGGGAAGATGGTATCAAGTAAGGGAGTAGCTCAAAGTAGTATTACAGAGTCAGGTGTGCAAGTGGGCATTAGCATTGAACACTTGTTGTGAACCACCATTTAAGAATGCAATAAAGTGCTGGTTTGCATTGCTAAGTCCCCTGGAATTGTTACTAGAATGGAGTAATTGCACTTCTGACTACATGTTCATGCCTCCTGGATGCTTGCATCAGCACTCATTGGGCCCCTGTCTGATCTGCTTTAACTCACTATCTGGTCGACTGGCTGTTGCAGAGTTAGGGGTTTGCAGAAAAAAAAAAATCTGATGGCTCCTGCTGCTAGCACAAGGATGGGATTGGGTGTTTGCAACAGAAGCAGCATGGGTAATAGCAGAGAGGAACCACTGGATTGGTTTAGTGACAGGAATGGAACACACTCCTAAATGTACCATCCCAATTGTCCCTAAACAAAACAGGTTAACAAAAGTGGGAAAAGTGATAGTGTGTGTATATAGGGCATTGGAAGTTGCTGTGGTGTATGTATTGCATTAACTGTCTTTAGACTGAAGTAAGAGAAAACACATGATGTTTCTTTTGTGTTGAACTACCTTTGTTTCAAATATGTACTGTTAAATCAGCTTCTTTTCCATATCCTCTCACAATCCATTTCAACTCATCTTTCTCTCAGAAAGAAGTAATTGCCCACTGTTCTCATATGTTTTTGAAGGCCTATCTTATGATTAACTCTTGAGAGAAATTTCTATGTGGTGAAAACAGTATAAGAGAAGTTAGATTAATGACACCCAGAGATTTGGCTGAAAAGGCAGAGGAAGGAAGTTCTGTGTATTTAGCTGTAGATACAGTGCTAGTTCACTGATCCCTTGAGAACCTGCAATTGTAAGGATCTGTGGAGCATAATTTTTATGAAAGATGAAACTACCTGCTACATAGACTAATCCATGGATTGTAGGGCGTGTATGCAGTGCTTGGTTTGAATTCTTTGCACATGGAACAGAAATGTGTTGCTGGGCATGCAAGCAGATACACATATCATCAGTAGTGTTGGTAAAACCTGTGATTATTTTTGGTGCTCCCTATGTCCAGATACTGGTATGTGGAAGCAGTTCAATTTTTAAGTGTTCCAGGAACTACTGTAATCTTTGTCAGTGTTTCTAGGCATAGCTTGAACTTTCTTATTGTATGTTCTTATATGGTAGCTGTTTACTTTTTATGTGCTGATAGAGAGCTGAGAAATTTAAACTCTGATAGTCTTTCTACACTATAGGCACTGAGAATTTCCTAAGCTGGAACTTGTGTAAACCAAAACCATGGAGTGCAAATAAAGTCACTGCAGCTCCCTCTCAGTTATTCCCTTGATTTGGTATTTAGTAACTGTGTACTCTAATGCTTCAGGTTGGTAACTTTCAGGGGACCTTTTTTTTTTTCTTTTTAATGCATAACACAGCATTGTTGTTTTTCTTTCTGAACTCACTGTACCTACCTTCAAGATTTATGTTGACTCATATGAGCATTCATTTATCAAACAGTTCAACAAACTAGACTGTAAAACTAATCTAGCTTAACACTAACCTAGAAAACAGAAGGGGGAACGTGGCAGGAGGAAGAAGAAGAAAGAAAAGGTCAGATCTAGTTTAATTTGGATCAGCTTTCCAATCAGGTTTACAGTGTACCTGTTTTTTGCCCTGAGTCAAGTGTAAGTAGCTTTACTGGGGAGAACAAGGCTTCTGATTTTTAGCAACTGCTTATTTTAACAACATTTTTGGGTGTTGGAGGTGTGTAAGTTGGCTGGAGAGTGTCCTAACCAACAAGACTCTTGAGAGAGAAAATAATACCACTAACAATAAGATCTTTCCACTTGTTCTCCCTTTGTACTAGAACTTGTCTGGTGTGACAGTGAACTGCCCTTTTGTTTTAAGTTAGGCTGGGAGGCCTACTGTAAATTTTTTGTTGTTGTTGCTGTGGGTTGGTTTTCTGTTAGTTGAGTCTCCTGAACTGCCTGGCTCTGTAGGGGAAATAATAGGTATGTGTTATGCTGATTGATTTATCAGATCAGTGTGTGCTGTTGAGGAGCTGTATTCCAGCTACTACCAAATAGCCAGGGCTTGTACTGCCTACAGCTAAAATGGGAAAAATTAATACCTCTTTCCCTTTTCCACCCTTGCCTTTTATTTTTCAGCTCCATTATATGGGCGTTTTGAGTAGAGGGTTACAATGAATCCCTTTTTCTTGAATATGGCTCAAGTATCAGGGCTTCAAACAAAGTGTTGTTCTAACCTTTAGACTTCAGTGTGTTTATGTAAAGTGTAGAGGTCAGGCAGAGCTTTATAGACTTCACTAACTTAAAATTCTTTGTCTCACTTAGAACTACTTTCTTTTATGTTACTCTTGAACTTTGCTCTCTTTAATGTGCTTGGTGGGAACTTTGATAAGTTGGAACATTAATAGAGGTTGGAACAGAACTGAATTGGTGTGGTTCACATATATAGTATCAAACTTCTGAAAAGTTAGATGACATTCTAAATTTGGCTGCCATACATTAGGAAAAAAAGCACAGAGCACGAAACCAAACAAAACTGAAATCAAACACAACCTTGTTTGGGGGTGTAAAGTTGTTAAGTGATAGATACATCTCTTTCCACTGCTAATCTACCACTTTATCCTTCCTCTCACTAGAGGCATAAAGAAGCCAGGAAGAAGTGAAGGCAGAGTAGAGAAGATGGGTGGTAGTGGCTCACCTGTTTGAGTACGTAAGGGCACAGAACATGTGTTGCAAAAAGCAGAGAACTCTGAATATGCAGAAATGCATTGAGCTGTGGAGACTGAATTCCTTTTTATGAGGCATGTTCAGGACCATGTCACTGCGGATCAAAGAGCCACGTGTCAGGGGTTTTTTTTTGTTTCCACTTCTGGCACAGTCCAGGTTCCTGTGTAGTATCTTGAGAAGCTGGATTAACCCCTTCTTAGATAAACATCCTATTCCTGGCAAAATTCATCTAGCATCTCAGTTACTGCTCTTGTGTTTGGTTCTCAACATCCGTTCAGGCTTGTGTCTCCATAGCAGCATGTGTTCTATTGCAAGGGTGTGAGTTGGGTAAGTGTCACTAGATGTAATTTTTTTTTCCTGTTTTTAATTTTTTTTTAAGTTTGTTGGTAGATGAAAGCTCACTGAATTTGTGACCTCTTTAACTATGTTCCTTGTTTTCAATTTCTCTATAACCTAGTAGAGTCCTGATACCCAGTTTGACATCCTAGCTTTTGTGGCACCTGGGGATTGATGTTCAAAGTACTGTTCAGTGGGAAAAACTACTGGTTTTCAGTGTGTTTTCTTGAAAAATGTTGCTAGCTTATTTTTAAAATGCTAAAATTTCAGATCTTAAGTATTTGTCTTCCTCCTTCCACAGTTCTCAGCTTTTTCAAATCATCTTAATTAAAGTTAGTCTTACATGTGAATAGTAGTTCTCACTGTCATAATTCCACTTTGATGGAATTTTGTGGAATATTTAGCTTTATAAACTAGCTTTAGCGCATTTCTGATCTGATGATCCACTAAGAAGTCAGAGGGCAGTAATTAATATAGGGTTGAATATGCTCCTCCTTTTCATAACTATTGTCAAAAAGCTTTGTATATCTTACTTAAAAATTTTATTTTCCATTCTAAAAACACAGCACAATTTAGGAATGCCAGGTTAAAATGCTACTGGTGTAAAACTTCTGGACATCTTTTGATTAACAATGAATTAGTATTGCTGCCATATATAATGTAGATTATAGAAGACTGCTTTAAAGGAGCCCTGCTTGTGATTGCAGCTAGCAGTTTGGCTCACAGAACAGAGCGTGCCACAGCAAGGCCCAGCTAAATGCGGAGATCTGACTTCACTTAAGTGTAGCTATTAAACCCCCTAATCTGAAAATGGGGGAGGATTATCAAATGGCTACTGTTTTGTGACCTTAGTTCAGATGTAGGTCATTCTGGTGTTAGCCACTGTTGAGGGGGAAGAAAAATAGAATTTTTGAGTTTTACTGCTGGCTTAGACTGTTCTGTGTATGGGCTTGAGTGCTAGCTGTGACAAACTGTTGCAAAAGTTTGCTGTGCTATCAGCTAAATAATGCAGTGATTGTGGAATTACCTGTGATTCTAGTATGTGCTCCTTCAGTTTTCTTGTTCATCCTGGACTATGCCCCTCCATCCTTCAACTTTCATGAGTAGTATTTGACTAAAAACAAACTTGAAAGTGACACAGTACAATGGCTGTTGGGGGAATAAGGTTTATAAACTCACTGCTGCAATTTTGAAAGGTGTACATACCCACAGCAGGGGGCTGGAACTAGAGAAGCTTTAAGGTCCCTTGTTGGAATTCTGGAAACTGAGGATTTTAGGCTTTCTATACTAAAAAGCACTGACTCTCAAGCAAGCACTACATTTGACTTGAGGCCGTGGAACAGGCTTCCAAAGTTGAGTGATACCACTGGTGTTGTGGGCGTGTAGTTTGTGTAGTATTGTGTGATCTCACAGAGTGAAAAACTTAGCATTTGGGGTTTTAATATATAGTAATATATGTGGGTCAATATGGAGGGTCTAAGGTGTTGTCTAAGTCCTTCTTCACCTTCTTGGTTTCGGGTGGTTTTTTCTCATTGGGTGAAAAAGGCCCTCATTGTGGACCTTGTGTGGTCAATTATTGGATTAAGAGTATAAATAATATAGGTCTCTTCTTGTTATTGGATAGTTTGTGCTTAAATAACCTTGGAAAGAGTTAGAGACATCCTCCATTTTCTACCTTGCTAGTTAGAGCTCACAACTCGTGAGACTGTAATATGGATAAGGATTAATAAACACTGAGTCCGAACACGAAACTGTGACTCCCGTGTATTAATCTCAGCTCTAACATGAAGAAAAGAAGATAAAAACCTTCCAAGCCAAGCTCTTCTATGATCCCTTTTTACTTGAGAATTTTGCTACCTGTTGTGTGTACCGGTCTGTTGTGGCTCTTGAGGTCAGAGATCTTCCTGTGATATTTAGAGTTTCAAAGCTCTCCTAATTGAAGTCCTGCCACACTTTTTTCTGTCAATGCCTAAATATTGTTCAGTTATAGTTGTCCTGTGATCTCTCAGGAAGTGAGATTCTTTGGTCAAAGTAATTTCAACTGTTCATCTCTTATTATTTCATTGCAGGTATGTTCCTGCACGTCATTTAATTAAATGTGAAATGAAATGTCGTTTGTTTATCTTTGAGTCCTACATCATACTCTCTGCTGATGAGAGTGAGAACTTCCGATGTACTTTATTGCTTCTTTTAATTGTTGGTTAAATGTATTTAGCAAGGGAAAACTTACTCTTAAAGAAATTGTCTTCTTGAGGCTAGACCATCTCCTTCAGCATTACTTGTTCTTGTCTTCCTCATTTTTTGTCAGTTCTGTGCCTGTTTTAGATTCACAATTCCCCGCAGGCTCGATGAAATTTTGTCTTGAGATGCCAGTTGGTGTTTAAATTGGTTAACCCATGACAACACATCTGTCCCCACTCTTAACTGATGCATATGCCGTAAGCACTTCATACCAGTCTGCTCTAATGGTGTTCAAAAACATGCACTCCTGTTCCATCTCACCAAGCCCTCACGGCTATCTAAAGACCTCAGAAATTTGAGGTGGCTCTTGATTTTTGGCCTTTCTTGTTTTTCATAGGTGCCTCACTGCAGTTTGCTTTAATACCTTGCTGCTTTTGAGACAGCATCAACAAACCCTCCCTTAAACTCATATTGGCCTTTCTTTTGAAATGCCAGATGTTTTACCTTCTCAGAAAGAATTTTTTCAACAAGACCGTCAGACTGGTTAGGACATATTGGAAAGTACTTTTATTTCCCATCTGCATCTTTGTGGAAGTCTACTGACTCCTGAACAAATGGGTTCTACCCTAGTGAAATAGGATTTAATAAGAAGTGGTCCATTTGGAACTTGTGGTGTCTGTTCTTATCTTGAAACACAGGAAGTGTCCAAAGGGCTCTGGGCTTAGTGCTAATGTGAAAAGCTGCACTTCAGCACTGACCCTAGATCAACTTTGTGCACAGCCCTCAGGAGCAATGGTAGATGAGCCCTGGGTCCTTAGTACCTCATTATGTCGCTTGCACAGAACACAGCTTTTTCTTAAAGCTATAGCTTCTCCACAAGACATTAGAGTTTCACTGGAGAATTCATGTTAGAGATAAACTGCTTAGTAAATCTTAAAATAGCAGAGTTTTTGAGGAAGTGTTTGTCTGTAAATCAGTCACGTCTAAATTGCTGTTGTCATCTCTGGCAAGAATTTCTTGTCCCACAAACCTTCAAAGAGTGAAATGAAAATTTAATGTATCATGGATTTCTTGTTTAGATAGTCAGTGCTTTCTGCAGTTACACTGCAGGAGAAAAAGCTGTGAGAGAAACACACTGTAGTGTGACCTGAGGAAACTTGCATGATGAATTAAGGTTGTTGAAGTCTGTGATACTACTTGCTGCATGTGTCTGGTGACTTTAAGAATATTTGTCCTGTGGTTCAGGAAGGGGTTTTGGTTGCTCACAACTGGCTTTATAAGACCTTTACACCAGGTTTCACACACAGTAGTAGTTTGACAGCTGCTACTTGATGTGACTTGAAGTAATTTCCCACTCTTTCATATTGTCTGAGGAGATCCTGACGTCTTTTCGGACTGAGGAATCGAATCATTTGCCTTGTGTGCCTCATTCAGGCACCAGCATCATAAACTACGAAGAGCTAAAACAGCCTCTTGTACTGTTGTCTGCAAGAGTAGTTACTTGATAGTGATTTGGATGGTGTGTTTGAAGAGCTGTTAACTCTCCTTTGCTCTTGTGTGCTGCTGCCCTTCTCCACCAGCCCTTAACTGACCTGATTAAGTGGCTTTCAGGCTAGTTACAAACTGGATACTTGACAGCTTCATGCATTCAGTATCTCAAGTGACAACCAGGCGTTTTCTCCTCTTTCATTCTCAACCTTTCTGATGAGTAATAAATGTTTATTTGCTCTTTGTGTGAGAGATATGAGCGATCTTGACCTATGAGACTGATTTAAGAAATTTGATACTAGATAAGTAACTTTCTACTAAGTTTTCCAGAATGCTGGTCCTGAGATTGATCTGATTCCTGCAGACATTTCCCTCTTGCTGGAAATGCAAACTGTAATCACACCTTTCATTTAAGAAGTCCTATTCATGTATTCTTGACCTTGCAGTTCACTTAGCTTCCCTAAGCAGTTGCAGTTGTCTTTCCAAATTGTTTCATTAAGAGGGAAAAGAACTCTGCTTATGGATCAGCTCAAAGTACTGAAGTTTGTTGTTTTGTCTTGCATGAGACTTGTGGGAAGCTGGGTTATGGCTGTCTTGGGTGAAAGAAACTCACTCAACTGTGAGTGGAATAATGAACTCTGCTAAAGATTCTGCCTTTTCTATTTATCTCATAATTTATGGTTCTTATGGAGAAAAAGAGATGAACCCCAAAACAACTGATTCGAATCCTTTTTTTTTTTTCAGCTGCTTGATCTTAGTGCTGAGTTATTTGTTTTAAGGAATAAAATAGGGACATGCACTTTTTTCCTTTTTTGCAGAGTATAAAGTGAAGAGGTACCTCTTTGTTTTTAAAACAGACTAACAAGTTTAGATGTGGGAATTACTGTCTGTGGAAATGATGAATGTTTGCTTTTGCTAAGGAAGAGACAGTGCTGGAATACAGAAGGAACAGAGTGCTTCTGAGACAGGATAGCTACTATTTAAACCCATCTGCCTTGTGTCAGAGCTCTTGTCTGTTCCCAACATGATTCAAGTATTCAGAGTCTTGCCACTAGGTACTTAAAAAATGTATCTGGTTTTCCTTTGTGGTGTTCTCCCTGCTTCCCAGCTCCGGTTGGAAAGTTGTTAGTAATGTGAATTTTATAGAGTCTAATCAGAAATTTAATACAAAACTGTTAGAAAAATCTCCCAGTGAATTCTCATATCTTCTACGTGGTGGAATTTGGTTGCTATATGAATTCTGTTCCACTGCTGATGAGTTCAAGTCCCACACTTTGAAGCTTATAATTTTCTGCTTTATCTTGTGACATTTAATGATTGGAAGTTTATCAAAAGTTTTTACAGATGCATGCTAATTGCTTAAAGAACAAAAAGACAGACCGAAAAATAAAAACTAAACCAAACCCCAATCATACTTACTTAATCTTTTCAATTGTGTCAAATACTAAAAGAAAATCCCCAGTGTCTTTTTTCTATTCTCTTCTTATGTGTGACACCTTTTATCTGATGAAGATGCTCAGTGTGAAGCTAAAATTTGTGGTTTAAGTCTTTCTTTCTGTATTTCTACTTTTCTGATCTCCAGGGGGAAATGAAAGGATTCAGCCTTCTTAATCAAAACTTAAACAGTTGAAAACTTTGGTCCATTCATTTCAGTGTATTCTGCAAGTTCAGTAGATGTTGACTTAAATGATGCAGATTCCAGGTTGGTTGTCCATGACCTGTAAGCTGGGATATGCTGCCTACGTGCCTTGAGCAGTGTCATCTTTTCTTCACTGAGCATGTTTAGGAACTGGTTTGAAATCACAGTTTAGCTGAGCTCTTTCAATGAACAGGAGGTTGAGGTACTTGCAATTTTAGCCTTGAGCATCAGAAAATATTTTTGAGCACCAGAAAATATTTTCTAGAGAAAATAGGCGTAGTTAAAAAATTTTATTTGAAGTGAAGTTTTTAAATAGCTATAAGTTGATTTCTTGTTAACATGTTGCTGGCTCTAAATTTTGTCTAATTTACAAAGCCAGATTCTGCCTGGATTAAAAAATAATGGCTGTTGAAGGGGCTGAGGGTGGGGGAGGTGTTGCTGTTGTTTTTTTTTTTAAACTAGGCATACATAAAAATCAGTTGTAAATTAAAGGTGAAAAATACATGGCATAGGTATTATAAAATGCAGAAAAGTGAACTTCAGACAAATTTAAGAAATTAAGTACTATTAAAAAGGTGTGTTCCACTCATTTCATGCTAACATTGCAGTACTTCTAGGACTACTAAAATGTTTTTTAATGATCTGGTTTCAGATTTGTGTTAATGATATGTTTGAAAATAAATATTTTGAAGAATTTGACGCAGATTCATAGAGCTGATAGTTCACTCACTGTGTTATAGTTTGGCAGCTTGATATAAGAAGCCATTCCTTCTGGAGCTTCAGCAGGTAAGGAAAGTGTCAGTTGATTTCAGTGCAGTGTGGTTGCTGGATCTCAGTCAATTTCAAACTTTCTAAATAATAGAAACCAGTTTCTCAATAACAATTTCTGAATAGGAGGAAGATGAATCTGCTGGGAAAGATGAATGACTTTTCTCCAGTTCATAATTTCAAAGCTATTTGTGGGGAATAGACAGGTTGTTTGAGTGACACAGAAATTATAATTGAAAAGAAACCTGACAATTCCCTTGAAACTGATTGTCTTCTGAAATTCCTCTTCCTTGTAAAACTTAGTGTCAGGTATCAGTTTCATGGAATGCTCTGAAGGCTTGTAACTTCATTAGCTTGCAGTAGGCACATGGTGTAATACAGACGCCTAAGCTGCAGTTTCTCACAAGCCCATCAGGCTAGGAATGTTTTCAGATATAGATATATAGATATATAAATTTTTTTTTCTTTCCCCTCAGTGAACTGGTGTTTTCTGATAACATTTTTTTTCTAACAGCTTTTCTTAGAGGAAAGCCAAATGTTCTTTGATTTTGATAATCCAGGAAGTGTGCAAGACCTGTTTATTTGGTAGTATTTGTTAGTTGACTCCTAGACACTCTCCCAGATGCTGGGTGGATGTGTGATACTGCAGAGTAGTAAAACAGTGTAGTGACCTATTCATTGTTACAGTCTCACTGTGGACTTGACTTTTCTGTGGTTTAGTGAACATCTGACTAGGCCTCCGTGTGGAAGAAAATAATTTGTCAAACAATTCTAAACTTTTTAGGTAAAATAGCCAAACTTTTTAGTCCTCTTGTAAATCTTAAAATAATAATTAAGAAACAGTCACAGGCTTTAGGCATATGGTTTTCTGAAAGTGACAGTTGATTCTATGTCTTATTCTTGGGCATTATTCTCCTCATGTTGTAAAACACTTAAATTTATACCAAGTGAGGAAGTTGTGAGCATTTTTCCAAGCTGGATGTAATAATCTTTTATAGTGTCTTCCTCCCTCTGAATTTCCTTCTCTAAGAATACAAATTATGAACTGGTCAAATTATTGTCAGCACTGTTCTGAGTAACAGTTGGTATCTATCTAGCTCTAGATGTAGAGTCTTGGAAAAAGAAAGGCAGGATAAGCTTCAGCCCGAAGAACACCAATATTCACACCAGTTGCATATTTAAATGTCCCAGTGCAGCAGCTGGGATTAGATTACTGTTCAAAGAGAGTTTTTAGAGTGAACAGAAATGAAGTTTTAGTAACTGTCACTTGGAAGCATTTTTCTCTCTCCCTATCCACAGAGCAGCATAGTCGCTTCTGAAGTGTCTTCCTTATGCCTTTTAAATTATAAATAACAGAATATCTGGCTCAGAGTATCTGGCTGCTACATTTGAAATGAAATCTACTTTTAATTTTGGCAATGAGTGAAGGTACAGTAAAAGGTGTCATGTTGGGTTCTCCTGTTTACAAGTCTGGAAGGACACATTGGCATAGAAGATTACTTTGGAGAATGGAGCTACTTCCCTTTTTATTGAATCTCATTTTTCTTGCTATGATTTATAAATACCTGAACTCAGAATTGATGCTAATTGCAGTCTTTATTTAACCTACAAAAACTTCCCCCTTCCACCCCTGTTGGCTGCCACCCTTTTCTTTAAAATGGTGAACAATTGAGGGGGGAGGCACAACACTTCCTCTTTTTGTTCTGTCTCTGAGGTATGGCCAATGTCAGTCTCCCTCTTTGTATTCAGCTTAATGCTTGTAGCTGCTTCATGGTACAGCTAGTGTTTTTCATGTACATAGTATTTTTCTGAAACTGTATTTCGTCACTGTCTTCATCCCACAATAAAGCACAACACAGAGAGTTGAAAGCAAGGATTTTTATCCTAAGTGAGAAGTAAGCAGTTCGAACTGACACGGTTCTGTAGTCTTGTTTCAAGTTTTGGTCACCCTGTCTTGCTGGCAGCAGCAGTGTCCTCAGCTGCGTTAGTTCTTGGAGTCATGATTTGCAGAGAAGGAAAAGCATCATTTTAGCTATGGTTTGGAATTTGTATTGGAGTCTAAATAGAGGATTTCCTCCCTTTCATTTTGGAATCTCTGGTATGTTGGTTCCTGTTTGCTCAGGGAACTGAATCAATATGGTAAAGAAAATGAATGTTTTAAGTTAAATGTTTAGAACTTTCTATTATAGGAGAACTTTTTTAGTGCTGTAAGCAAGAAATGGATTCAAGCTAGACAACATACTCAACAGAAGCCCACTCCCTGCTCCATTCCTATGCAAAATCTGTCCTAAATTAAGTCTCAAGCATTTTTCTGCAGGAAGAATCTGTTGCTTTTTACCTGATAATCTGGCCAACACTTTATCAAATAATGTATTTTAAGAATAGATATTCTGTAGTGACATTACAAACAGGAAAAATAAAATGTTTGAATAAAGATGTAATTTTTTGCTTCTGTTTTATGTTTTATGTCTTAAGTATGTCTGTCATGTTTTATGTCTCAAGTATTCTGTCTAGCACGTTACTTTTTCAGTTTTTTCTTCCACTTGTATAAATGGCAAAAAAGTGATTGAGTGTTTGATTACTGCTTTGTGTGTTTGTATTTTGGGGGGATTTTTTGCCTTTTTTTTTTTTTATCTCAGTGCTCCAGTTGTTTCATGCTATAGTCAATCCTTCCCAGATTGTTGTAGTAGTAGATTTAAAAACAAATATATAAGTAGAAACAAACTAAAACAAGCCACCATCAACAACAAAAACCCCGTGACTTTGAGGTTTATGTCAATATATAAGCAAGACTAAAATTATTAATCCTTCTGTGGCTGGGGGGGCAGTGGGCAGACAGCTGCTGACCTGTGGAAGGAAGGGAGAGGCAGAAGAAACAGACACAGATGTTAATGCTTAATTTAACTTTCTCTGTTAAACACACTGCTCCACTCCCATAAAATATTAAAATAACTCTCTTCTCTACAGGATATTCTCCTTTAACAAATTGTAAGGGAATTTCTGCTTAACATCCTGATGGTGGGATAAAGGTAACTAGGTATAATAAAAAAATTGATGTAATTATTTTATGTTTTTTCAAAATTTTGAATTAGGGCTACAGAAAGCTCATAAAATATTTTCGAAATAATTGAGAGTGATCTGATATATCAGAGGAACTTAGTGATGGCTGAGTAATAAACACATACTCTTAAGGACTTTGAGTTTCTGATATAATTAATTTTATTTTCCTGTCAGTTGGAGAAAAAACAGTGTAAAAGTTTGGAGCAGATAACCATTTTTCAGGTAAACCAGTTCCTTTCTGTAGTGGCAAATAATGGTGGGCAGCAGAGTGCAAGCTGCACCTGGAAAATATATGTGTGTACTTCAGAAGGCTGTAAGTTAACATGATTAGAAGCTAAAAGGTGACTGAACATGAGCGCCAAGTCCCTTTCCTATGAAAGGGATAACTTGTAAGAAAGGCAGATGACTTTTTTAAGTAAGCCAGAACAAAATACTGCGTCCTACTCTTGCACCTGTATTAGTGATAAATAATATTTATCAGTAAATATCGAAGCGCTATTGAGAGAATTGAAGAAAAGTGAAAGGTTTTCTTTCAGGGAAACAGCAACTGGTGTTTTGTCTGCCTGGGGTACGTTTAAAAAAAAAATTAAAGGCAGTTCTAATGCTTGACAAAACCAATGAAACTGAATTCTGTCTGCGGTATGATTGTTTTAATCCAAGGTGTCTGTCTTTGTAAGGCAAACCACAAAACTTCCTCCAGATATACTGCTGTACTGGGCCAAGCTAAATAGTGCAGTCATGAGAATGTACAGAATGGGGAGAAGGAGAACTGAAGTTTTTTATTTAGATACAGTACTATTTTGAATTACATGCTGTTTTCAAAAGGAATCACTTTTCAGGTGTGTGAAACAGGGCAAAGTTACAAGGACAGTGGGGGGAAATGGAATTAGTTTTTCTCACGGTAATGTCAGTTATGTCAGTGAGTTTTAGCTCAGAACTTCGTGTTTATGTGTTATACCTTGGCATTAAGTTACTGCTACTTAAAGTGTGTGAGGGGTGAAGGGGGCAGGTGGTGGAGGAGGTTGGCTTGTTGGTTGGGGCCTAAACCAGTGTGCCAGATCTGTCTTTCAATCCTTACTCATCCATAATTTCTTTCCAATGTGATTTTAGATTCTGGAACTCCTCATACAAATTGTGTAATAGTCCTCATAGATCAAGAAATACCAGTTCAAAATATAGGTTTTATTACTTCAGAGTGGGAACAGAATTCATATGTCAACTAGATAAGTGTTTAGAGGCAAATGTAGAAACAAAAATTGAACTCTTTAATTATTATCAAGTCTGTTTGACAACTAGGTAAGGTAACAGTCGCTGTTACCACACCAAAAAGTAAAAGTAGTAATTTTAATGCTGTGTCTGGCAGTACAGTGTTCAATCTCATTAAATGTAATCTTATTCTTTGGATTTTCCTAATTACATTTTAAAGACCATTTATTAAATTTTGCAACCTTTTAAGAATTGAAATCAGCAGTTCTGAACCTACTTTCGCATTAGTTTTGATTTAAAAAGCAACATTAATGGGCTAAACTCCACATTGCTTAAAATGTGCAATTTTTTTTCTTCAACTTTTAATTGTTTTCTTTGCCAAGAATATTAAATTCAAAACACAAGGAGGATACATTAATCTTCCTTGCTGTTGCTTGTTACTTAATAAGATCTTAAGTAGGAGTAGGGGTGAGGCTTGATTTTACGTAAGAAGCTAAATAACAGGTGTTTTGGACTTCAGTAAAACAACTTGAACTACCATAGTTCAGATGTGATTTTTGGAAGGATGATGGAAGTAAACTTTTAGGCACACAGAAGTTGTGAAGATTTCAACATACACTGCTGCTGACTTTCTTAGGTGTGTTAACAAAATTGTGTTTTACAGAGCCTCAAGGTTCTTTTTTTCCTACAATGCCTCCAGAGGCCATAGTGCATAAAGCTTTTAAAGTCTCATTTCATTGTAGTAAAAATGCACATGCATGCCCTGTCCTTTGAAGCAGTGTGGAGCAGTCTTACCCTGTGCCTAGCTGATGATATGCTGGAAAAGAAGGGAAGAACTTAATTTGCATGCATTCAGAATCTTCTAAATTCCTTAACACATAGAGCAACATAGAGAGGACAATAGGATCTCATCTAAAGGATAACCTTTCACATTAGATGAAAAGTAGAGTAGTACCTATGAATCAGATGAGCAATCTTGATAAGCATCTCCCTCTTTCATTTAATTTTTTTCTATCCCTCTAAGGAGCATTCGTCTACTGCTTCTGGTATTTGTCCAGAGGTATGAATAAAAGAGTCTTTATGGCTTAGAAAAATATCGAACCAGAACTGAATTTATTTAGAAGTATTTGCACTTTTATCTTTGAGCAGATAAACTGATAAAAAGCTTATACTTCCTAAACTGGAGCAAAGCTGCAGCAGAGCAGAGGAAGGGAGAGCAAGTATAAGCAAAAGGTTTTTTTAGGTGGCTTATTGTGAGGTTATTGATGTCATTATTATAGTTTCTGCAAGTTTTGTGAGGCATCTCTTGTGATATTTAGTATTGCTGTGTTCTAGCACTGAGTAAAAGAATAAATAAAAAGTGCTTTGTTAATTTTTTTTTAACTAAAAATGGTTACATTTTAGTGAAGTGTCCTAAATATTGGCTTTCCAAAAAAAGCCTTGTAGCTAAAGCCCTAGAATTGGATTACTTCTGAAACATAAACCTGGAAAGGTGAAGAGAAAAAAAGACTAGTAAAGATGCAAAAAGTCAAAGAGGAAAGAAAATATATCTGCGGACTTTCATTTGAAAGGATCATACAAATTCAGGAGTTAATATGGCCATATACAAGATTAGGAGAATCAAGGAATTAATGTGATGTAGAGTGCATTAAACCTATCAAAAACCTTTTAATACAACCTGTGCATATATTGCTGTTCCCTTTCCCAGCTACAGAAGTACTACTCCTATCTTCAGACTCACCAAGTAGTTCATTTGAAAGTGGTTGTCAAATGTCAGCTTCCATTTATTACATGATATTGATTCTTTTTTAGGCTATTCTTCTAATACATAGTCTGAGTCATTCAGATTTTTTGAAAACATACTTGCAGTCTCCATTCACTTAGAGGATGTGGGGAGGGAAGGAGGAGATGGGTGCTGAATTCAACTGTGAAGCCAAAGTAACTGTTTCCTCTCAGAAACGTTATGGAGATAAAGCTTTTGGGAGAACAATAGCCAATGTATAGCTAAACCTGTCTGACCTCAGTTTGTATTGTATGACTGTTCAATTACTATATCTGTCCAAAATTAACCTAGACCAACTTTGCAATAAAATTTCTATGAATCTTCACCTTGTGATTTTCTCTGGGCTTAGTACAGCATAGACTGGCCTTTGCTTCCACGGTGACAGAGACAGTGTAGCTGCTTTGGAGTTTCTGAATGGAGAAGGCTTTTGTAACTCACAGCCATGCAGGTGCTGCTGAGGAGCAGGATGAAGAAAGGCTATCTGGTCATGAGGAGCAGTCCCTGTCTATTACTTGAATTCCTCTAAGTGTGTATAAGGTATAAGCTGCACAGTGTTGGAAGCTTCCATGGAGTATATGCATTTAATTACTACTCTGTTTTATTCATGACAAAGAATTTTACAGTCTGCACTGTTCATGTGTGGCACTCTCTAATGTATAGATAGGCTTTAAGATGTTTCAGACAGTGAGTAGTGTACAGTGGTAACATATTATGGAAAACTCTATGATTTAAGCTTTGTGAGCAGCTGAAACGTAGCTTCTCTTTAAGGTTTTAAGCAAAAAGTTGTGAAGACAGTCTAAAGACTTCCTTTAGACATAATAATCCTGTTTTAAATCTGAGTAAACTTGTAGAGACACTTAACGCACTGGAATTCATTCACAAAGTATACTTTTTTTTAATCTCTCAATAGTGGTAATTGCCCTTCACCTCGTGACTGCTCTGACTTTATAAAATAGTTAGTAGGATAACTCAATAAAAACCTTGCCATAGACCCTTGGCCCATAGGAGACTTCTCTGTTTTAGACAAGACAGTACCAGCATCCCACTTCTAATTCTACTGCGCTCCCCCTGTCTTGGAGGAGGGATGTAAATCAGTGACTGCTAAGGCAACAGAAAATTACTCAGCTATTCAAGCTACTCACTTCCTGTGGGATCCTGGATTCCATCTCATGGCTGCTGTGGCCAAGACCATTGTTAACTGTCACATCACTGATTATCTCTTACTTAATGATAAGTAGCAGCTAGATAGTGCCCTCCCCTGTTGAGCTTGTCCACCACCTCAGGCAGGTTTGTCCTCTGGACACCACAGCGTCCCCTGGGTTGCTTGTGTGCTGGCATGTTGCATTTCTAGTATGCCTTGGTGATTGTGCAGTCTTTTTTGTAACGGTGGTGGTTTTGGGGGTTTATTTTTGTTTTTTAATATTTCATCTACCTACCCTTGATTGGCAGTCTGTACAGTGTGTAACAGATGTTCACTATGATGTTCAGCTGGTTGAATCCTGACTTGTGGATTTTTAACTGTCCTGTAGCCCATCCTGGAGCCTAAGGCTCAATTTGTTTAAGTTAAAATCTAAGCACTGTCCTTGACTTTCTCACTTCCTCTTTCATAAAAGCCAGTATCCATCCACTGCAGTTGTGTGAACTGCCTCATCAGTAAGATTGGTACGTGCTCTGGTTTATAATCCCTGGTGCTTGCTTCCTGTGCTGAATGCGTTCGTATACAGCTGCTTAAGGTGTGTCCCTGCTATGCCACTTGGTCAGGGGGACTGTGAGGACTTCCTTGTGTGCATTTGCCCTTTCTGCCATTCTCTTCCTTTCTAGGCTTCAGTCTCCACTTTACTGACAAACTTAGTTTTAAGACCTCATTATGAGGCGAGCCCGTTGGCAATGATGATTTGCATTATCAAATAGATCCTGTCTTTCTCTAGCACTCTGTTCCTCAAAGGATCCTAATGTCAGAAGAGCTGAAGTCCTGCCTGCAACCATGTAGTCAGATGTTGATCACACAGGATGTTTGTTTGCCCTAGGAAAGCCTTCACCCTGCATCAACACCTGGGCTCTGTTATTTATTACATTGACACCTGTGATCCTGTAGTTAGCCCTGGTCTGCTGAAGATCACTTTTGGCAAGCAGATGGGTAACATGATATTTTCAACAGCCAGATGAGCCATAAGAATTTCTCTGTAACATTGTGGGTTTGGACCAGAGGCAACAGCTGAACTTCAAAGACAGCCAGTCTAGCTGCTGGGCAGAAGCCCCATGGCAGTCTGCAGTTACTGTCACCTGTTGCTTCCTTTTGGTGGCCAAATAGCTGCCAGTGGAAGACCAGAGCCCCCTTCTTGCTGCTGGAGGTTACAGCTTCAGCCTCCCTCCTCGTGGGAGTTCCTGTCCCATCCCAGCCCCAAGTGAGGAAAGTGGTATTGTTGGTGAGGGAAAGGCAGGAGGGAGAGTTAATATAGGGAAGAGAACACAACGTTCACAGCTTTATTCAGAAATACAAACTGTGGGAGCTTGTAACTGGGTTAAGAGACTAGCTCTGTCACAAATTTCTACTTATGAAGGCTGTTGGAGGAACCTATCTTGAGTTTTAGAGGGTGTCGGATAATAGAGAAAGCTGGTTCTATGTGAAGATATAATACATTTATTAGAGAAAGAAGGAATTTGAAAAATTTGAAAAGTTACTAGAGCCAAGTGTTGCTTTTCAGTTTGGAGCTAAAGTTTCAGATGTCTAGTAACAGTTTCAAAAGGCAGTTTGGAGTCAGAGGCAATCAACCACCATGAGACAGCAAATTCTATAAAACTATTTTGAAGCAATTTTTTTCCATTAGTGAATCATAAAAAATATAAGCAATGTGTATTTCTGACTGGTTTCTGTAGGCTCTTCAGGTTCTGGAGAGTTCCAAAGCTGCTGCTACTGTTTGCTTAACCATACTGACTCAAGAAGAAAACAAAGATTTGTTGAACTGCTTGTGTCCAGATGGTTACATTTTAGGAAACAGTGCCAGCATTCATTCATCAGTACTAGAAACTAAGATATATCTTCATGTTTAGGTTGAACTAAAATTGTATCAATTCTGCTGAAAGTCAGTAGTAGTTTGTGGAGCATGGAAGTAACACAGATGCTTTCTGGGAAAATTTTAGCCTAAGGTCTGAAAAAAGATTCTCTTGATGTTCTTAGGTTGTATAAGTAAATGTTCTTTTGAAAGAAGGCACCCAGTATCCAAAGGCGAGGAAGCAAATGACTGGGCAGGCTAAATCTGTTGTGGCTCCTTGGGGAAGTTCTGTAATGCTTCAGAAAGAGGAGCAGCCCTTTGGATGGGTAAGATAGAATTTAGTTTGGTGAAGAAGTGGGCTGGTATATTCTTTTGTCAGGGTAAAGAAAGGGAAAAAAACCCCCACCAACAACAAAAGAACCCTAACAACTCCCACTGTGTGCTTATTGCCATCTTTAATACAAAGCTGTATGAAGTCTGGAGTTTGCATTCTTCCTTAACAAGCTGCTGGTTACAGAGCTGGGGTTTCTGCACTGTGGTTTTGCATAGGCAGGAGCAGGTAGTAGGGCAGACAGGTAAGGACAGAAATAAAGACAGAGATAAGTACCACTCTTCCAGGGTGGGAAGGGTGGTATGTGTCTAAAGACCAGGGAGGTTTTGGGTGCTGACTGGGATGGTAAATAAGCTTCCTGTTGTTTGATTGACAAAGTCCTGAAAAACAGGAGTTGCTATTTGCTCTTTTGAAATAGGCAGCGTTGTCTCCAGGAGCTGCTTCATTCATTTCTTTACCCAGGGACAATAACTTGGCAGAACATAACTAGCTGCTGACCGAAAATGGCTTACAGTCTGTAACATTAATGGCAATACACATGGTGTGTTTTGTAGTTCCACTCTGTTGTGTTTGGAGGATTGCTATCTTACCTTCAGGCTTCATCTCTCTTGCCTTTTTTGTCCATAACCCTTTGAAGCCAGAAGAACAGGGAATTTGTGCAATGCTAATGTGATGTGAATTTATATTACATTGAATCTAAGAGTGGCTGGATGATGCTTTAAGGTAAATTAGTGTGTGTCTGGGCTTTGGGTTTTTTGCTTTCTAGTTCCTGTAGGCTCTTTAAAAGATGTGTGTGTATATATTTGTTAGAGGACAGTGGTTTTGGCATTTGTGTTGTCTCATGGTACTATATGTATTACAAAGAAAAGTGGAAAATGAAATCCATATAGTTCAAGATATAAAGATATAAATCCATTTATTGCTCAAACAGCAGATTTGTAGAGATTATAATTGATTCACAGTATAGTCCATATATTAAAATTACTTTGCAATGCAAATTTTAACAAAATCTTGTCAAACTGAACAGCTCCTTTGTGTTAAGATAGCTTCCCTTGTCTGCTTCAAATATGGTACATATTTATTCTTCCTTATACTAGTGTACATACCATCTAAACCAAAAAGTAAATACAACTTCTGGTGAGACAACAGGATGTTGTGTTGTCTTTAAACAGATCATATGATGAGCAAATTTTGTGATTCTGAGCGTTCTTTGTTGATGGCAGTTGTTTCCTGGATATTTTGGTATTTTTATGTGCTATGATGATAAAATTGCAAAGTCTTGCAAAGTTCTAGTTAATTTATATAGCTATGGACATGCCTTTAGTATAAAGAATTCAAGTGCTGCTTTGAATTATCCTCTTATTTTCAAATAAGCTTATTATTTGGAAGGAGAAAGGAGGGGCACTTGGAAACTGTTTCTATATTGAACAGAACTGCTATATTGATGCTGTAAATTGTCACCATATTTCATCTGTTGTCATGCTTTTTTTTGTGGATTTGAGGTTTTAATTTTTTTTTAATTTATTTATCAATCATTTGATTTTTCTCTGTGTCTCATCACCCTTATTGATGTATTTAATTTTTACTAAATACCCAAACATACTAGCTGATAGATCTGTAAAATAATTGGATTTCTCTAATCCTCAATTTTAAAACATTTTTGTACGGATACAGAAGACTAGAGAGCACTGTCATGGTATCAGAAGCAAAAGAAGCTTGCTTTTTTTGTATTTGTCATAATATTAGCATGCTCAGATTATGTAGGAGGTCATGAGAAGTTCCTAATCTTGAAGTTTCCTTTTTTTTTTTTTCTTTTCATTTTTTCTTCTCTCTGTGCATGGCTGATTCTCAGGCTAGGAGAGAAACTCCTTCCCTTGCTTAGAGCTATGAGGCTAATCCTCCCACCTTTAGGATTCTGTGGTAGTTATTTTAAGTCTAATGAGGTTGTTGGGGCATGGCTTAATAGGGTGATTGTGGGCAGATGGCAGTTGCCTTGTCTTATTTTTATCTTCTAATGCTGTTGGGTAGTACTATAGTGGAAGGAGTAAATATTTGTTTGATAAATGTAACAATTTTTGGAATTGGTCTTAGAATTTGGGGATACTTGTTACCAGTTCTCTGGAATTTGATTTCCTTTAAGAAACTTTTGATTTACTGTTTTAAATGTTTTTTTTGTCTCCAGGTTTTGAAAGTATTTTAGAAGGGCTTTATGGACCAAGGCTACGAAGAGACCTCAGTTTATTCGAAGGTAAATGAGCCAGCTTTTAGTGCAATGACCTTAACTTGATGGGGTTTTTTTAGCTAAAGGTAGTTTCAAGTACATATCTTGAATTTGGAAAAGGAAGTCTTGCAATGTTTTTTCTTTCCAATGTGCATTTATTAATTTTCTTGTCATTACTGTGCATAAGCAAAACATGAGATAGAATGATACCTAGGTTTTGTTCCCATACAGGGGAATTTGGATTAGCTAAGCTTTTCTGTGAAGCTCTCATGAGAAAGACTTACTCTTCTGGAGTAGTATATCTCCTACTTTGTTTTTGAACACTTTTTAGAAAGGGCAGACAAGCTGCTCAGCTTCCTATTGATATTAATTGGTAAAAGGAAGGTAGTGGATGCTAGTTTGGCGTTGTAGTGGTCAAGAAAGTTTGTGCTTTTTATATATTCATACTTTTTTACATCTTTATTATATACACACCAAGCTTTTAATTTTTACGATACTTTATATGTGTGTATATATATATATAAAGTTATAGTATGTTTAAGTGTGTGTGTATATATATATATACACACACACCTTTTCCATTACCCTTATAAGACCTAATATTGATCCAACTGGGTTTGATTTTGCTGGAATAGCTGTCAATAACACATGAATCCTTAGTTAAGTACGGAATGATTTATCTGTCTTTGACAACATGGGGGCTATACAGCAAAAAATGGCTTTGGAGTGTTGAAAGAATTGGTTTGCCAAGTTCATTTTATGGTTTTAAAAAATGCTCTTTCTATTATCAAACCTTAAAAATGTTCCATCTCATTTCTTTACGATTCATTGTCTGATAGTGTAATTTCTAAAGCATATCACTTATTTAGTGCTAGTACATGGGGCAGAGTGGCATGTACTGTACATCTTTGCATAGAACACTTTTGGAGCAATTGCTTTAACTTGATTGTGGTTTTGTCCCCTTCATAATGTGCAAGTTCCTTGGCCTGTATCATAAGCATAACACAGTATTTTCATGGGGAAGGGGAGGAACTTGGAATACTACTTTGCTGATGCTTTCAGAATATTTTTTCCTGTCTCAAGCTAGGCCTGCCATAAAAACTTTTAAGAAATATGTACAGTTGGATTAAAGCTTGTTTTCGTGACTAGTACTCTCATCTGCTGTGATAAGCAAGGGAACATTTGGAAAGGAAACAGGATATTGTTATAAGTGTGCAGTATCTCTTTTATTTTTTTTTCCTGGTTCTAATTCCAATATATTGTATGTATTGGACTTTACACTGATTAGTAGTTAAAGCTTTCTTTTTAGCATCAAAGGGTTTACTTTTTTTTTTTTTTGGATAAGAAGGCAGAAAGAACTGAGTTAATGAGGTAGTGGCCAAAGTCTAAGCTACAGTTAAAGGGGCATGATACACTATACAGTAAAGTTTATATTGCTCCTTTAGAGTTCATGTGTGCAGGTATTTGGGCTGTCTTAGGAGCAAAGTTTTAACTTTAACTTCAAACTTATTTGTCTCATGCTGTTGAAGATTTCTTATCTATTTAAAATCTGAAATTTCCATTGCTTGCATATCTTTGCTATTTGATGATCTTGTGACTTTTGTCTTGCAAATTAAATTCATGTTTATCTAAATGCAACGTTTCAGAGCTATTTTTTTTCCAATTTCTGAAAAATCTTGTCAGTAACGTGCAAGAGTTCTTCAACAATTAAAGCCTATTTCCATGTCCGATGCATCTATAAAATTGATTTTAGTTCTGGAGCCAACGGCAGAAGAGAGATGGCATGGTAGGTTGGGATGCCCACCTTACCTTACTCTATTTTTGGTTCATTTTTATAAATACAGTATCTGTAACTTCAGTAATGCCACCTGAAATTGTTTATACTGGCACAGTCGAGGTCAGATTTATCATTAGTATAGTATGCAGGGCTATTTCTGATTTGAAATTTGAATTTTGTTGTAAAGATTAATACAAAACTCCCAAGTAAAATTTGTACAAGTCTTTCCACTGTCCTAAGTGCCACTTTTCACTTTACAGATAATGAAACCAAGATACAAAGTAAATAATTTGCCTTAGTTATAAGATGTGGCTGGTAGAATTAGAACTCATGTTTTTAGACTCTAAGCAATGTGTCTGAATTACTCTATCTTTTAGGCTGTTCATTTTCCTCATCATAACCACTAAGCTAGGGGACAGTTGAAGTCAACGTATAGTATTATGGCTCATTGGCATCAAGTGTGTTTCCTCAAACATGCCTCAAGAAATTATGTGGCTTTCTTGTGCAGAAATATGTAAGAACTGGCTGAAATATATGCTGCTTAGATAACAAGAGCATTTTTTCTCTTATGTTGTTGGCTTTATCTATTGTGACATGAAAAAAATCAATGTACATAAAATGTAATATGATTTATATATTTCCTCCTTAGTTCTGTCTTGAAATAGTATTTGATCTATAGAATAAAATATTGTATTATCTTAAAGTTACTTGAATTAATAATAAATAGTAATGACAAATTTAAATAGTAAAAGGTGCACTTCAGTTTTACTAGACTATGACACTTGTCCAAGAAAACATCTTTTGAACCTTTTTTTGTGGCTTGAAATGCTTTTATATGTAGGATTTATTTTGCACTTGCTAAAGTGGTTCTTGTCACCATTATTCAGCACCAGTTTGTTTTCCTGACTGCCTTGATTCTGTAGCTTCTTGTTGCAAAGGGGTCAAGTTCTGTATCTTGGCATCTGACCTTGGTTCAAGCTCTGAACTGAGGCTTCTTATGTTGTTGAATCTTTAGGGCTTTCTAATCCTTTCCTTATACCCATTTTCAGCTAAGTAGATTCACACATAAATTTTTATTCTTTACATTCTACTTATGGATAGTTAGCTAAACTGTTAAAAAGCTTTTCCTCTAATCGGGTGGTATGTGTGTACTTCCTTTTTGGGGAGATTATTCTATGGGAGGATTATTTTGGGGGGATTATGCTGGAGTTCTGTTCTCTTAAGCACTGAGGAAAAGCTGTGTCTTGTTGGAGAAATGCAGCTCTCAGTGCTCTTTCTCTGCCAGGAAAAAATCATTTTTATACAGGATGGAAGTTTTTATTTTTCATTATGTTGTTTTGGAGTATTTATAGTAATGAAAAAATTATATTAGAAATACAATTCTAATGGAATTGGAGTTTTTATGAAATTAAAAATATGAAGGACTTGATAAATATTTCAGCTGTTTTAATGTACTTATTAGGAAGCAGTAGTGCTATATAAAAAGAAAGGGGGTGATATGTTCAAAATTGTCAAATAGCTGGAAAATCTTTTGGAACATTATAATGAAAAAATACTGGTAAGTAAGATTTGAATTTTTTAAGCTATTTTGTGTTTAGATTTACTAGACAATTATGTCACATTTTAAGATATAAACATGAAATCTGTTCAGTACTACAGATGTCTGAATTAATTTACTTAATTTGGCATTACTTCTTGGGAAAAGTTGTTTGAGGAAAGAAAGAAATGAAAAAAATGCTTTTTGTCAAAGTTCACCATTTTATTATTAATAAATGGAAGTAAGTTTAACAGCTTTGTGCTAAAGGGTTTTGGTTTCAAGTAATAATCTGTACTGTGTTTAGTAATAAAATCCTGTTTGCACAGTCTTAGCAACTTTTTCTCATGGGCTGGCAAGCATTATAGGTTGTCTGCAAATTTTTTCGTCATCTGACCCCAAGCAAGATGAAATGGAGAGGGAAGATTATCCTCATGCTAAATTCAATGCAGCAGAGGAAAGTTTGTTTGGCTTAAAGTGCTGTCTGTGCCTCTGATTTTTCTGAGTATGGCTGCCTGTAATTTGTAGTTAAAAACTTTATACTGATCTCAGGATGCTTCCTGTGGTGGTGACCTGAGACTGTTAGCTGTCTGGCATTTGATATATCTTGTATACATCTGATGTCAGTTTTACTTAGCTCACTGGCAGACTTAATGTGTCTTGTACATGATTTATACTATTTCGAATAAAGGGTTTAGTGTTATGTAGAGCTAATGTTTCTCAAGGCTTGCCATTTTGGAAATACATAAAGATTGCTCTCTTGTTTGACTTTTACAAGTGGAAATTCAGGATTCCAAAGCAGAGAAGTTCTCTGAAAGTATAACACCTGTCCTAGAGTTAGGTGTAGAATCCCAAGGTTCATAAATAGAGTTATCATGGTTGCAAGGAAAGCAGCGAACTTGTTATGAAGGAGTAGTGTTGTTTTTCATGCTGTGGACATCCAAAAGGAATAGCTCTAATGGGCTGGGACAGGTAGATTAATTCAGCAAAAGTGACTCATTGTCTCTTGTTACTATCCAGCAAAGAAAAATACCATGTCTGTTTTAAATCATCAGCTGTCCAACCTGTAAAAATTGCTGTTTTGCATCCCTGAAAGCATATAATACAATAATACAGAATTCTGTTCTAAATTAGTATTTTAGTGCTGAGCAAACTAGATTTAAGTAATGATATGGAGTTACTTGCATTATGTTTGTGCTCAACTGAAGAACCTTTATTTTCCAGAGTAATTTTAGTCGAATTTTGCCTTTTTAGTAATATCTTTGAGAAGAAGTAAAAGCTCAGCGGTTGTGGAAAGAGGGTGGAGGACAGTGGGCAATGGGAAACAACCCCGCAGACAGCCAGGTCAGAGAAGGAAGAGGAGAGAGGTGCTCCAGTCACTGGAGCAGAGATTCCCATGCAGCCCTTGGAGAAGACCATGGTGAAGCACATAGAACCTGCAGCCCATGGAGGAGCATGTCAGAGCAATATCCATCCACACTGCAGCCCATGGAGGACCCACTGGAGTAGGTGGAGATGTCCTGAAGGAACTACAGCCCGTGGAGATGCCATGCTGGAGCAGGCCTCTGTCAGGAATTGCAGCCCGTAGAGAGGAACCCATGCAGGAACTGTGGGTCTGTAAGGTGGTCTCTTCCTGAAGGACTGTGCCCTGTGGAGAGAGACACGTATTAGAGCAGTTCATGAAGAGCTGTGGTGGTGGGAAGAACACTGGAGCAGTTTGTGAAGGCCTGTAGCCCATGGGAAAGACCCTAAGCTGGAACCAGGGAAAAAAGGGAAGGAAGTGACAGAGAGGAACTTCTATGAACTGAGAGCAGCCTGTTTCTCATCCTCCTTACACTGTTTGGGCTGGGGAGGAGGTAGAAGGGTCAGGAATGAAGGAGTGAAGCTGAAGCCTGGGAAGAAGGGGTGGTAATAAGGTGGTTTAGTGTTTTCCTTTTCTTATTATGCAAATCTGTTTTTATTGGCTATAAATGAAATTGATTCTCCCCAAGCTGAGTCTGACTTCTCTGTGACAGTACTTGGTAAGTGATCTCCCTGCCTTTATCTTCATCCACAAGATTCTCCCTGTGATTTTCTCCCCTACCATCTTACTACCTCACCTCTGCTCTATTGAAGAGGGGCAGTGAGAGCATCAGTGGATTAGGGGGTTGGCAGCCAGCCAAGATCAGGCTACCATCATGTGCTATTGAAAGCAAATAATCTCAAGAACCTCCCTAAACAGAACTGACTGTAATTTAGTGGTGTGGAGAAAAGGAGGAAACACACCTGGTAATTAATAATGGCAGTGAAAAAGTTGTTTAGGTTGTAAGCACATGAAGTGGAAATGAACATGATGGAGAAGACCTTGTTAATCATGTTTGGATTCACCTGCCGAAACACTGCAGCTGTAATAAAGGCTGTTGCATAACTAGGAAACTGTAGGAAAACTACTGCCTGCAGTGTAAGGAAGTCTGCTGTAAAGGTAAAAGACATCATCTTGAGATCGTGGTCTCCATGTTCAGGAAACAGGTGTTCAAGTGAGACTTGAGCAGAAGAGATGGAGTTGAATCTTGTGAGGAAAACCAGGTGGACTAGATTAACCACAAAATGGAGTGTAAAGGGGATAATGAAAGTCTTCTCTAAATGCATCAAGATGTTAAATACCTAGCTATTGTTCATGGGTACAAGAATAAAATTGCCACAAAAGCAAACTGGAATAAGTTGCCACGTGCAATTTTAAACAAGAAATTAGAAGCTTAATTTTTACTATTTGCGCAGTTGGTTTGGGAAAAGTTTTAAAGGTTTTAAAGTAGCTGGTGTTCGTGAGGAGAAGGGTACTGGCTGAAAACTCTTAATTTTTGAAATGGAGCTTAGTAGCTTGTTTAAAGAAAGTAGATTGTGTCTCCATTCAGTAGAAGACTGGACTTGATCTAGGCAATGTAAGTTTAAGTCCTGCATTCTGTCTAGACCAAAGTACATTTTCTGATAAAACATATAAAGGTACTTTTCTAGGTAAATCAAGTACTACAAGTGAGTATAAGGCTTGGATTTACCTATAGTGATGATCAATTAAAATGCTATAAAGTATAATGCATGTAGCTCACATAGTGAGGAGTCCATATCGTAATTCTTAGCTTAGTTTACTACAAGTTTACACACTTCAGTTAAAAAGAATGATGTCCGCAATTCAGAGCTTTCTTTGCAGTATTCAGATGCCTCCAGTAATCATGACAGATAATTAATTGAATTGCATGAGTTTACCTTTTCTTTTAAGGAAGGCGTACTCTGCTATTTGTAAGATGAGCTGTACGAGCCTGACAATTTGAAAATATCTGAAGAATTGAATATGACTGAATGCATTGTACTAATAAATACATGTCATATTAGTGATGGGATTTATTGAGAGAATTTTAGGAAGTGTATTTTGTTCTCAAAATCAATGTTTGCTTGTTTAAAACATCTAGCTTTCTTTTCTTCCTTTAAGACTGTGAACCAGAAGAGCTAACTGACTGGTCTATGGATGAGAAATGTTCCTTTTGTAATTTACACAAAGAAACAGCCAGTGTAAGTATGAGCATTATAAGCATTAAGCATTACTCCCCAACACATTTCTTGGAATGAGAGTAAGAGTCAGGGAATTGAATTTTGCAAGTAAGTTAATTCTGCATTTTGACTCAAGGTAGTTTGATTTTAGTGGTTCTATTCCATTCAATAGCTCAGCAATTTAATTGTATATTTTACTACCACCAGTCTAACTTCTGGAAGGTGTTATGATCTTTATATGTTTTCTAGGATCGTGCATCAGTTTTCGGTTCTTCGCAGTCAACGCCTACAGAGGAACTGTCATCTCAGGGCCAGTCCAACACTGATAAGATTGAATGCCAAGCAGAAAACTATCTAAATGCACTCTTTCGAAAGAAAGGTAATAAAAACATGTCTTTTGTATTATGAAATGTGACAAAAAATCTAGAAGAATCAAATTATTCAAGGTTAATTTTGTTTCCTAAGTATTTTTTTAACTTTTGTACTGAAATAGATGTTTCTGCTGTTTCTCTTTTTTGTTCCTTTGGTTTTCCTTAATCTTTTTCTTACTTGAATCACCAAATGAAGTACAACCTTTCCTACTTGCCATTCTTCTTCGTCCTCTTGAATTATGTGTATTACTCTTCTGAATCCCTGCTCATAAATTGTGTTGGATTTTTTCCTTTTACTATGAGCTGCTACTTTGTTTTCATGCCAACCTCAGGTGTCATTCTCTGGAATTCTAAGCATTTAAACATTTTCTGTTCCTAAATTCTCACTTCTGGTTTTCAACGGGAAAAACATTTTAGGTGAGAGAATGTGCTTTGCAGATTGCAAAATAGAATTTGGGATCTTCTTGCATGCAAGCTGCTCCTTCAAATACATCCAAGTTGGAGGTTAAATTTCTTGTCAAAATATAGTATTTAAGTAGGTCATTAATTCTTTGACTGTTCTTGTTTTTTGACACTTACCAAGATAGAGCAATGCATGAGTGAATGACAAGTCAGCTTAGTTTGTGAAAGTTACTTGGTTACTCACTGCCTGCAAAAGAAAAAATACTCATTTTCTTCCTTAAATTCATGTGAATGAAGAAATGTGAATGAAGTTACTGTGAATGCAGTAACTACAGTTTTCATAGATTTTTCTTGGGTTTAGGATGTGGATGTTAGCATAGCAGAGTGACAGATATTCTTGCTTGCCCCCTTTTTTTTTTTTT